>JAXIVD010001291.1:68898-92372 GCA_036785275.1 Cancer borealis | reverse complement strand
ATATTATATATATATATATATATATATATATATATATATATATATATATATATATATATATATATATATATATATATATATATATATATATATATATATATATGTATATATAATATATATATATATATATATATATATATATATATATATATATATATATATATATATATATATATATATATATATGAAGAACTCTTCTGCTGAGGCTGTTACATGCATGTAACACACAGTTACACAAAAGGAGCGGTGCTTTTCGGACTGTATACACTGGTCAAGAAGATAACCTAACCACAGTTTAACCCTTATAGCTACTCCGTGTGCTGTGTTTTCACGGTATTACTGCACCATTCAGCTTGTTAGTTTTGCCAAGAACACATAACCTTCCTACTTTATATTTTCACTAGCACATTTGCGATATTTGGGTTCTTAATTTTATTAGATCAATTTAAGGTTTTTGTTTCCAATAAATCATTGGATGGGGATATCACCTTCCTTATTATTGGTATACTACCAACCCTTTCCTGTATAAATAATATATCAGCATGTACAGGACAGTATGCAGTTTCTTGGTTATTAATGCAGATCCTGACATCCTACAAATTTTGGTATGTTAAAGTGTGGAATAGTAATTCAAAGATATTTTGAGACATTCTTCTTCTATGACATTGTAGTTGTTAAATAAGTAAAAATAAGAAGTATTATTTTACATCTTCACCAGAATGCTCTAGAGAATTCAAAGTTATATTTTTGCATTACTTGATGCATTTTGAGAATGTTTTCTTAATTACAATTCCGTCGCAAATTGTTAGTTTGTGAGATATTTAATGTTTTCTGTGAGACTTTCTCTTCGAAAATTAAAGTTTAGTTTGGTTTAAACAAGGTTCTGTTATATGTCAATATAAGTTAAGGTTTGGTTAAGTTAGGTTAACTTTTAAAATATCAAATGTTCTTTATGACCAAACGGAGGGAGTTGGACGAGATGCAGAGGCAAGACGTGGACCTAAACAGACGCCATTATGGTGGAGATGTCAATTTTTTTTACCAAATAACAGTCCAATGTAGTACACTCACCCCAAGTAGCAAGGCACTTCCAGCAGGGATGGACGGAGATGATTATCAACCAATCCCAACAAGACCGGCTCAACCTCTTTCACCTAATGAGGATCGCGAGGGTTTTTCTGAGGGTCGCCGGAGGGTCTTAAAATATAATAAATAAATAATTATCACGACAATGTCACAACAGCGACGACAACATCACGACAGCGCTATGACAACGTCACGATTTGCAAAATAACGGTAATTTTTGCCGTTACGAATAGTTACGATGGGCAAGACAGTCACGACCAAGTCATGACGGTGTCATGACGGTGTCACGATAGCCTTTTGTAGGGCTGACAACGCTGAGTCACCACGTCTGCGCACCCGTGTTGCTACATCGCCGAAGTCGCTATGACTATTTGCTCTGTCATGCTGTCATGACGCATACTTAAGGCGGGTGCACACCGGGAGCGAAGCTACACTACGCACGGGATGCCGCGGACGAACGCTGGTGATGCTTGCTACGCGAGTATTCACACTGGAAGAGATGCCGCCAAGCTATGTTTTCAATAAAGTGTCACGTCATTCAGTGACTGCAGCCATGGGAGACAGTACTGTGTGGTTTCTTGAGGAGAAGATGAAGGAGAAGGAAGATGAACTATTACTGCTGATTCTAGCACTGAATAATAAAAGACAAAGGAAATGAGTGCATGAAATGAATTTGGCAAGGGCGAAATATGGTGAATATCATCATCTTATGCAAATGTTAGAAGACGATGAAGAGCCTCGATCAAATGATGAATGTAACATTACTCTGTTAAGGATGAGGAATGTAGGATGCAACGCTACCACTGAGGCTTTTGAAGTGCGTAACAAATTCGTAGAGTACTTCACATCAGAAGAAGGCAGTGTTCCCTAGCAGATGGATAGAGTCACTCGTCGTGAGAGAGAGAGAGAGAGAGAGAGAGAGAGAGAGAGAGAGAGAGAGAGAGAGAGAGAGAGAGAGAGAGTGTGTGTGTGTGTGTGTGTGTGTCTGTGTCTGTGTCTGTGTGTGTGTGTAGGGGTGGGGGTAGCGCACCGGGGGATACCAAAATTACTCGCACGCGCATGCGTGAGCAGAGCTATATTTTGAAAAAATCGCCGGTCCGGCGACCGATCAAACCATGCGCGCGATGTAGCTAGGATAGCGGGCGTAGCTTCGCAACCGATGTGAACACACATATTGAAAATACACAGAGGCGATTGAAAGCCACGTATCTTCGCGTCGCGCGCATCCCGTGCGTAGCGTAGCTTCGCTTCCGGTGTGCACCCGCCTTAATGAGGGTGTGGGAGTCGCTCTCAATCAGTCGTCAAGATGAAGTCAGTCGAGGGTAGACTGACCGACATCCGCTTCCGCGATCGCCGCTGTTATATTGCTTACGCGGTGAATGCAGTCTCAATGGAGTCGTGTGGGATCGCGCGGGATCTGAAAACTATTTATCCATACGAGAACACGCACACAACGAGAAAGAGACTTTATTCCCTTCATCGCGCTACAGTCGAAACCAGAGACGAGCCGGATTGTATTATTATCCGCGACTCCCCAACAGGAAGTAGCGATCTTCCACACCTCGTCGCCTGTGTGACGCAATATGATGAGTGGGGACAGGGCAGCGAGCGTAATGAGAAGGCGCGTCGGGCAATTGATATGTCGAGGGACTTGCAATACGTGGAAGGACTCAAGATGGATACAACCATGAGCCGACGTCAGTATTTCCAGAATTGCCTGAAGAAAATTGTCATACTAGCCATGGGAAATAATGATGTGGAGAAGATTATTTTTGCCGAAGGAATGGGCTTCAGGGGGCAATGTGAAGGGGAGTGGAAGGATATTTATATGCCTATGATTGAAGATCTAGCCTTAAGACTTCAATCTTTCGGAGTTGAGACTATTCTTGTGAGGAAATCTGAATAATTTTCGCTTTCAATTCACAAATGCTTTGAATGAAAAAAAAAAAATTATTTGTTTTGGGTGATTTACCCTATTAATAAAAGAATAAAATGTACCATCGCCTTTACATAATCCTTTAGAATAAATAAGATGTCAAGTTAAGTTCTCCCTGGTAGAGAGAGAGGGAGGGAGAGGGAAAGGGAAGGAGAGGGAGGGCGGGGAAAGAGATGGAGAGAGGGGGAAAGAGAGAAAAGAGAGAGAGAGAGAGAGAGAGAGAGAGAGAGAGAGAGAGAGAGAGAGAGAGAGAGAGAGAGAGAGAGAGAATAAAAACTTTGATGTGTGGCAAAACGAGTATAAATATAATCCATGACTTGACTGGACGTTATTAATATATTTGATCATGGAGGGGGTGGAACACTACCTGTATCTGACGAGCTTGGGTAACGCTGACCTTTTCCCACACAACCAGTCAAATCGTTTTGATAATAGAATAAATCCTCCCATCCATCTCGATCCAAATAAGGAATATGAAATCGGTCTTATAAATAGTTTTTACCCAAAACAGTACTTAGGTCTAGCGACGAATGATTATCCTTGCAAAATAGAAATATGGGCGATAGCACACGTCGATGAAAGTCGTCTGTATAAACTGCATACGTACACGCCTAGAACGAATATAGAGGTTGGCGATACGAGTTATATGGTGAGTGTCATTAATGTCGAATTGGCTGAAGAATTAAAAAGCAATATGAAGGCGGAGTATAGTCGATATTTTGCGGGTGATCAATTTTTTAACTATAATGAAAAGACGAGAAGGGTGGGGCGCATCTTTCGGAGTAGACAATGCAGCGATGAAAGTTATTTCTGCTTTCTGCTCGTGAAATTTGGATCCAGGATGGGTCAGGTCTTGGGTTTTGATCAGCACGCAAAGTATGATTTATACAGTTCGCGCACGGGTGCCAACGGCAACCCCTCCTTCATTCCAGCTTCTTTCCCGCCGGGAATGGGTGGTGGGATAGATTTTGCACTATTTTACGCCGACTGTGTGACCCCGACGATATATGGCGGACAGAATGTAAATTTATTAGAAGTCATTAGCATGGAAGCTTCCGGTGGGAAAGATTTCCATCAAATTGCTTATAAAACACTAAATACATCAATTATCGATTCGATTGCAATTAAGTAAATCAAATGTCCTCCCAGTTAATTTGGACGGGAATGCTAATAATAATCATGCGGGAATCAGCGATTCCTACATATAATTTAGAGTGCCTGGAGTGCCAGAACAATTTCTAGATCTGTCAACGTTGTCTCTAGAATTGCGAGTTAGTGTAGTGAAAAATGATGGCTCGTCATTAGACGACGAAGATCACGTCATATTCACTAATGGTTTGAATAATACGATGTTTAAATCTTGTGCGTGTTATTTCAACGAGCAAATGGTAGAGTCAAATGCACTTTTCAATTACCACGCCATCATTAAGATGATTATGACAATCACTCAGGATAAAATCGATTCTATCGGTCGTGCTGCATTCTACCACCGCGATTATGAAGGGGCGAAAGGAAATGTAAATGAATATGACGATGCATACTTCAAGGGAGTCAATAATGACGAGAAAATTATGATAAAAAATTGTAAAACTCATAGATTATTGATCACGGGGCCATTACAATCAGATATCGCCAGCCTCGATGCTTACCTACTTGATTCTGTCGACATGAGAATTCGATTAGAATTGGCTAACAAAACATAGATTCTCAATTCACATCAGACCGCCGACAACTTCAAATTAAAATTGGAATTGGTTAAGTTGTGGATCGATCGCGTCACCCCTCATCCACCTGCCTTAGAATCGATGAATAGTGCTCTAAGTCTGAAAGCGATGCAATACACATATAATAGAACGCTATATAAAACGTATGTCTTAGGGGCCAATCAAACGTCTTTGGTCGCCGAATTACCTTTTGCTCAAATCATACCCCAAAGCTTGACTATGATTATTGTGGACATGGACAGCATGCAGGGAGTAATGAATAAAAATGGATTATATTTTCACTACGCTGACCTATCACACGTCCATATCACGATGAATGGAACGACAGTCTACAATATCCGCAGTTCTTTCCCGCATCACGCGTCAAAATTATTTTACTCCACTCTTGAATCGTTAGGCTTGCAAACGCGTAACTCGTTAACATTTGACGCCTTCAATAATGGCAGGACGGTGACATATTTAAACTTTGTGACGGAGGACGTTCATAATGCAATACCCCTCGATAAATCAGGGAATCTAAGAATTAATCTGTCATTCGCTAAAGGACATAATCAAACTCGCGTCATCATGTTTTTCGCTGACACTACTGGCATCATAGAAATTGACAATTATCGTCACGTTCGTTGCATTGTCCGTGCGTAACACGTCATGAACGCACGTGAAATACAAGACTGTCTAGCGGGCGTCTTGGACGATCGAGTATATTTCCTAGGTTGTCATGGGCAAAGTCATGTGTCAGACCTAATACATATTGCTAGAAAACAGGCGAAACCATGCGTTATCATCATCAATACACTGAATGAATCAATGGGTCACAATTACATGGGTCATTGGATTACGGTTTATCTTAATTTTCAAAGTCGGACAATTGGCCATTACGATAGTTATAACTTGCATCTCAAATTCAATTCCCCCATCTTACATCAATTCATGCAAAAATGTCCACATATGATGAGGCAATCGATTCGACGGCCTATATCTAAAAGCGAGCGAGCGGACAGAGGAGACCATAAAATCTTCGACTATCACCCTAAGAAAAAACAAAACAAGCTCAACCCTTCAGAGGATGACCGACAAGCACTTCACCATAAGAGGCGTGGGTGAGTGTCATTTTATTTGAAATAACTCGTCCTCATCATTGTGTGTGTGTGTGTGTGTGTGTGTGTGTGTGTGTGTGTGTGTGTGTGTGTGTGTGTGTGTGTGTGTGTGTGTGTATGTGGATGTGTGTGTGTGTGTGTGTGTGTGTGTGTGTGTGTGTGTGTGTGTGTGTGTGCGTGCGTGTGTGTGTGTGTGTGTGTGTGTGTGTGTGTGTGTGTGTGTGTGTGTGTGTGTGTGATTGTGTGTATGCGCGCGTGTGCGTGTAAAAAAAAAAAATTGTTTGTGAATTTTCTCATGGATTTTTTTTTTTTTTTTTTTTTTTTTTTTTTTCCAGCAGCCGCAGCAGCCGCCGAAACAACAGCCGCCCGCAGGCGATAATCAGAATCAGAGGGGAATGAAAAATAATAACAAAAGAAAAAAGAAATTCCAGCGACACTGAAAACTAACACTCCAAAATTGCTAATTCCTCCACGAGCACCGAAAAGGAAGGTGTTTGTGCGATCGGTGAAGAATGCCCCGCCCATAAGCAGTGATGATGATGTCCTATTTTCCTTCAATTTACAAATGTTTTGAATGAAAAGAAAAAAAAACAAACAATTTGTGTTGGGTGATTTACCCTATTAATAAAAGAATAAAATGTACCATCATCTGTACATAATCCTTTTGAATAAATAAGACGTCAAGTTAAGTTCTCCCTGGTAGAGAGAGAGGGAGGGAGAAGGAGAGGTAGGAGGGAGAGGGCGGGGAAAGAGATGGAGAGAGCGAGGGGGAAAGAGAGAAGGGAGAGAGGGAGATAGAGGGAGGGAGGGTGATGGTGAGAGAGAGAGAGAGAGAGAGAGAGAGAGAGAGAGAGAGAGAGAGAGAGAGAGAGAGAGAGAATCACGCGTGTGCGTTAATTGATGGGTTGTGGGCTGCGGTCATCCCCCCTCCCCGACCTCCACCCACCCACCTCCTATACACTAAGGAAACCACCATTAGACTGAAACACCACCTGCTACATTAATAATAAAATGGAAGGGAAGAAGAGGATAAATGAGAGAGAAAAAAAGCAAGGAAAACTGTTGTTTTAATGAGATTTTGAGGGTCATGTTACATTATCGATTATCCCGTTTAAGGTTTGTTTTCGTATCATATATATATATATATATATATATATATATATATATATATATATATATATATATATATATATATATATATATATGTGAGAAATGGAGAGATGGGTGGGGGAAAAAGAGAAGGAAGGTCACTCATCTCCCCCACACACACCCCCACACCCCCCGACCCCCCACACCCCACCTTCCCCACCTCATACCCCCCCTACCCCACACACCACGACCCCCCCACACCCCACCTCCCCCACCCCCTACCCCCCTACCCCCACCCCACCAAACCCCACACCCCATACCCCCCTCCACCAACCTAACCCATTTCCCAAGGTGTACTACATCTCACAAAACATTCATTCACTCATTCAGTTATTCAAGAGTCGGCAAGGAGGTAAGACGCATTCCCCCCACTTTCCCCAACCATCGTCATCATCATATTTTTCACCCTGAAAAGATAATGTGCCATCCTGAGACCCCTTTGCCACTGAGAGTCCATGTGCCACACATGGGCCTTTTTTTTTTTTTCACCCCAACACCCCGAAAAGAAAATGTGCCATCCTGAGACCCCTTTGCCACTGAGAGCCCATGTGCCACTCATGGGCCGTTTTTTTCACCCAAAACCCCGAAAAGATAATGTGCCATCCTGAGACCCCTTTGCCACTGAGAGTCCATGTGCCGCTCATGGGCCGTTTTTTCACCCCAACACCCCGAAAAGATAATTTGCCATCCTGAGACCCCTTTGCCACTGAGAGTCCATGTGCCACTCATGGGCCGTTTTTTCACCCCAACACCCCGAAAAGATAATGTGCCATCCGGAGACCCCTTTGCCACTGAGAGTCCATGTGCCACTCATGGGCCGTTTTTTCACCCCAAGACCCCGAAAAGATAATGTGCCATCTTGAGACCCCTTTGCCACTGAGAGACCATGTGCCACTCATGGGCCGTTTTTTCACTCCAACACCCCGAAAAGAAAATGTGCCATCCTGAGACCCTAGAACTTGGGCAATTTACTAAGATCTCAAATCCCACTGTCTAAGTCGTTAATGTATATTAAGAATAGTAATTTCCCCAAAACATATACCTGTGGCAACCTGCTGTAGTTACAGTGTAAAGTAATTGTTAGTAGTGCAGATTACTCGGTGGTAAAGGTTTGCATTTTATCCTTGTCGTTTAAGGCAATCCAAAGTATTGGAGAAATATTTCAGGCTTAAAAAGTCGACTTGTACGTCGTAATTCACGGTATACGAGTACACGGTGATTGTAAATAAAAACAATGAAAAATGGGTAATGGTGGTGTGAGTTGATGTTTTTGTTAATGAATGGTGTTGTTCCTACAGGCTAATTGACGGGGCTTCGTGTACGTACACTGAAGGCAGGACAACAAGGCAGCAGGTGAAGCAGGGAGTCTGAACCATGGTAAGTCTTCATCTGTAACAGTGTTGGGGCAAGGCAGGGCTAGTTTGCTATGCATGAGTATGTGTGTGAGGAAGAGGGATGGTGTTTTGCCCTGCATGATTGCTGTAGTACAGGGATCCAAGGATAGGGGTAGTTTCCTCTCCCTCCTTTTCAATGTGTGTTCTGTCCCTGCACTCGCACGGCTGCATCGTGTGTCTTCCTTGTGTGTTCGCTCCTTCATGCTGCCTCTTTGTTCCAGGACAACAACCCCGAGGACTGTCCAGTTTGCCTGACTGTCTTTGATGACACCTTGAGGCGGCCACGAACTCTGCCCTGTGGGCATTCATTTTGTACGTGTTGCATAGATGCACTTAAAGAACAGGGTCAAGTCACGTGCCCCATCTGTCGCTTCAGCCATGCTGTGCCTGAGGTAGGGCAGTTCCCTGTCTCCTATGCTATTGAGGCCCTTGTAAAAAGAGAGGTGCAGCCTTAGCCACCCCACCATCCAAGCCTGTGAAGGACGCAGCAAAGCCAGCTGCTTCACTAGCATCAGAACGATGCCAAGAGGGGACATCGGGGCTCAGCAGGCAGTTACAATCTCTCCTGCAGGATCAGGAGGCAAAGGTCCTGGCTGCCATCCACACTTGCCAAGAGATCCAGGCCCAGCTACATGACTACCAGACAACTCTCGTGGGCTGGTGTGAGCGGCAGCAGCACCTGGAGGACCAACTCCAGGCACTGGTGGACCAAAGCAAGAGTGCCAGATTGCTGGTGCGCCAGGAGGAGTCTAAGGTAGACGTCAAAAGGGAGGGGGAGCAGCAAGTGGAGCAGCAGCTGCACGCTGTGCTGCAGGAACTACGCACGGTCTCCACACGACCTGAAGCTTACAAGGTCATTGACGATGCAGAGCATCGCACCGACGAGGAGAAACAGAGAGTGGAGGAGTGCCGTGCAATGTTTCCTGATGTGCATACAGTCACCAACATTAAAAAAGTGAGTGTTGTACGCTACACTGCAGTTGTGGGTGGTTAGGAGTAACAGCAGCACAGGAACACATAACACCTTCACTTGTCAGTCTTCACCAGCAGCACAGGAACACATAACACCTTCACTTGTCAGTCTTCACCAGCAGCACAGGAACACATAACACCTTCACTTGTCAGTCTTCACCAGCAGCACAGGAACACATAACACCTTCACTTGTCGGTCTTCACCAGCAGCACAGGAACACATAACACCTTCACTTTTCAGTCTTCACCAGCAGCACAGGAACACAAATTCTCTGAGTGTTTGTCTTACTGCCTGAGTTACACGTCTCACCTTATTTGTCTGTGAGACATTCTTTCTCCCGGAAAGGGTAAAAAATGCCTCCTCCATTTACTTACTAAAAAAAATAATAGTCACATGGCATAACTGGGAAAATTCTCAAGTGGATCGAAGACTAACTTTCTGATAGAAAACAGCACTTTGTCATTAAAGGTAAATCATCTAACTGTTAACACTTTGTAGACGGTGTGCCACAGGGCTCAGTATTTGGTGCCATTATTTTTCCATTTTATGTCAATGATATCGAGGAAGCATGAAGGCCTCACCATTTAATCTCCTCCTCGTATATGTAAATTGTTTTCTTGGAAGTATATATCAATATTTAAAGAAAAAAATCCTTGTTAGAGGCTGCCGTTGTATTTCCCTTGTTTCTGGTAATCATCACCACTATTATACAATTTTAAGCCTACAGTACCATTTCTGCAATGTTTTATTATCAATTAATATCTATCTTGCACATGTAGGGTGTTTTATTGGAGGTATGTATTAATATTAAATCCTGATTAGAGGCCTCGTAGAGGTTGCAGTTGTATCTCCCTTGTTTCTGATATTCATCACCACTATTATACAATGTTGTGCCTACAGCAGCATTTATGCAACGTTTTCCTACCACGTAATATCTTCTTCGTACATGTACACTGTTTTATTGGAGGTATATATCAATACTAAATTCTGAGTAGAGGCTAACTCAGACTGCTGCGAAACCTGCGTATGAGTGTCGTCTGCTACAACCCACCTCGGGAATCAGATCAAGCAGATTTAAATCCAGATCACTCAGATCACCAGGATCCGGTTTTTGAGGGTAAATAGAGCACGGGTTCCATGGCCCAGATCAAGGGATCTGAAACGGATTACCTAAATAAAAGAGACCCTTAATTAGTTGGTGGCAGATGAAATTTAATGTTGATAAATATGAAGTATTACATATTGGAAACAATTATCATCAAAGTTAGCCATGATGAAAGACTTAAGTAATTATTTTAAGCTAAGTAAACATTGTTCAGACGTTGTTAAGACAGCTAACAAACCAGTTTGCTTCATCTGAAGGACTTTCAAGTACATAAAGTTATTCTGACACTATTAAATACACTTGTACGCCGCCAACATCGAAAATATTGCATTCAGTTCTGAAGACAATACATAGAAAAGTTACTAAAATTATCCGACCTCGCCTGTTCCACCTTGCTGTTTCAATACACAAATTATGACTCGATACACGGAAACGAGTGAACGCCATTCTAAATCGATCGTTCACCGTATGACGTTCCTTGTATATACCGTGAAGCCTATAGTTGGGATTCAAGTTGCGGTACACTTCAGACCTTGAGCCAGTGGACGCTGTGATGCGCTCATACACATTTTGCATTAAATCATTCATGTTCGGTACATTCGTATCTATGAACCCTCGAATAGCCTTGCTCAATGTTGTGTTTCTTCTAGTAGCTATTGCAATTGAAAAAATCAAGGGATCATCTGTCAACTCGGATCTTTCTAATGCCATTTTGGAGAAAAACTTATGTTGTTTAAAATTCACCAAATCTGGTAACGACGGGTATCCTACCTCGGCGTAACATACATCATTCGGGGTAGATTTTCTCACTCCCAGGAGATGCTTAAGTGCCCAATTATAGAGTCTGACAATAGGCTACAGATCAGCTCCCACCCATGACTCGCAACCATACAACAATGATGACATTAACGCCGCCTCGAATACCCTTCGTTTGACAATAAAAGATACATCATTATTCTTTTTAACAAATGAAACAAATTTGAGTACATGATATAACTTGTTTTTTGCATGCAATTTCAAAGCGGACGAAGCAGACCCGTCACTTGTGAAGGGCGATCCCAGGTACACGTATGAAGTGCAGGAGCCGATAACTAGTTCCCCCACCCGCAACGGCTCTGCCTCCTCCTGTGAACCACCAATGACAAAAAACTTGGTCTTTGATGTATTGATACTCATGCCATGATCACTGCAGAAGGTTTTCAGAATCGTAACATTGTTTACCATACCTTCTCTGGTCGTGGATAGCAACACTGTGTCATCCATTAACCCTAGTGTGTGAAGCCAGTCTAGGAACCCGTCAGACTCGCAACTACGCTTGAGCATCCTGATAAGCTCATTCATAAACACAATGAATAACAGACAAGACGTAGGCGAGCCCTGACGAACCCCCAGCGTGGCGGTCATAACAGTACCTCCAATCACCGACTCAGTGACACTATACATAGCTACCAACGCAGTCAACATTAACATGCCGCACCCAATGCGCTTTAAAATTACAAACAATTTATCATGAGGGACCAGATCATAAGCTTTACTAAAATCAACAAAGGTTACAAATAGCTTATGCTTCTCCCTGCGAGCTACATCCGTGAGCAGACGTAAAGCAACAATATGCTCAATACACCCGCGTTTACTTTGCGCTCCTGCCTGCTCACGAAATGGGCGAAACCAAAGATTTAGCCTGTTACATAGAACCATGTCATACAACTTAGAAATAAAATTTATTACACTAATGCCCCTGTAATTATCACCAACAGATCTGCTTCCCCTCTTGAAAACAGTAAACAGTATAGCCCTCATCCACGACACAGGATACATGCCTGACATAAAAACAGTATTAAACAAGGAAGTAATGGTTAACAGCCACTGAGCTGGTAACATCGAAAAGACACCGGGAGTGAGTCCATCTGGCCCACAAGCTTTATCCACCTTCATTCTCTTAATCTGATTCTCCACCTCTGCGGGCGAGATGGGATCATTCAACACCGGTATTGTTACATCTGTACTGACGTGAGCTGGTGGTGCAAACGGGAGGGAGTTCAACACGCGTTCAAAGTGTCGCTTAAACTCCGCATCACTAGGGAGATCCGTCGAACTACTCCCAGATGTCTCAAAGTCCCCTTTCCAGCTAATGGCTTTCCATACTCTAGCATCATCAGCATCACTTAACAGCCTCTCCCACCTACTGAAGTGTGCATCACTCATACAGAGTATCCGACACGCCCTTAGCAAAAACATCTCTTGGTACATCCATAATTGCAATGTTACCAGCAAACATACGCTTATTTATAACAAAATCTCACGGGTCTCCTTGCCAGGTCACAACTCGCCGCACTGCCATACAGCACAGCGTGGTCCCCCAGCAAGGCCGCCCTGGCCAACACATTATCCAAGTGTATCCCTGGATCATTCAAAGAAATACTGATGGGGGCATGGTCGGAAGGAAGATCCAATCTCTTAATTACAGCAAAGTCGAGGATATGATTTACCAGACATCCATGTGTCACGCTTCTGGAACGTCTTACCACTAATGAAGTGTCTCTGCGAAGTTTTGAGGTTATTGAGCACAACTAACTTACTATCCATGCACATTGCTGATAGAAATTCTGCATTATCATTCATATGACCCACATCATCATCAACGACGGGGTAAGAGATATCCATACCAGCCCCCCGTTCGGTAGCGACTCCCGCATCGATCATGAGCCGAGCTCAGCCAATCACAACGCCGCGTTTCGTAGCGATGGCATCGATGTCATCGATATGCATCACTATGGTCTCAGAGCATGTGCCTAGGAGACTTGGACTGAGACTGGTAGAGTGTTCTTCAGAATGCTCTGAGAATTCAGGGCTGTACTTTTGCAATACCTGTTGCATTTTTATGTTTTCTTAATCCAAATTCCGTCGTAAATTCTTAGTTTGTGAGATATTCAATGTTTTCTGTGAGATCTCTTCGAAAAGTAAAGTTTAGTTTCGTTTTAACAAGGTTCTGATATTTGTTAATGTAGGTTAGGGTTTTAGTTAATTTATGTTATGTTATGTTAGGTTTAGGGAAAGATTCGTAAGACGACCCAGTCTTTTTTTGACAGCAATTTTTTCTGATAGGTTTTGATGTGTTTTTAATTAATCTGATGTTTGTTATGCCAAGCAATTTTTTTTCCTCAAGGTAAAAATTGCCACAAAAAAGTCAGATTAATTCGAAACCATCATAATCAATAGGAGAAAAATTTCTTTCAGTACACCTAAGCAAACCTAATTAAAACTAATCTAACTCAAGCAAATCTAAGTAAGACTAACCTAACTAAATCTAACCTTCTTTAACCAAACCAGGTAAAGATTCGTAAGATGACCCACTCGATATCTCGTTATCTTTATAATGCACTGCAAATTCAACCTCAGATACTTGTTCAGATAGGTTAGGTTAGGTTTGATTATGTTTACTTAGGTTAGGTTGGGTTTAATTAGGTTTGCTTAGGTTTACTTTAAAAAAAAATTTTCTTATTGATTTTGATGGTTTTGAATTAATTTCACTTTTTTGTGGCAATTTTTACCTTTGGGAAAAAATGCATTGCATAACAAACAAACATCAGATTTATTCAAAACACATAAAAATCTACCAGGAAAAAAATTGCTTTGTCCAAAAAACAGACTGGTTCGTCTTCCAAAACTTTACCTAGGTTAATTTAGAAGCTATCAAATGTTCTCTATGAACAAGAGTAGGGAGTTGGACGAATTGCAGACATTTTATTTCGTACATAGACTCCATAATGGTGAAGATGTAAAATTATACCCCATAACCTAACATAACATAACCGCCTGAAACCTTTACAGACGTGTTGAGTACACTAGATGTATAGTATGTACGACTTCATATTTATATCGATATCGTCGAAGCAGTAGTTATGCAGAAATAACAAACTATTTACTGACAATCATTGTATTTTGTCTTCCCCCAAGAAACCCGCATTCCCACAGGTCCCCAGAATTGTTGGGGGTTGATGAGGATGTCTTATTAGATATGCATTTGCGACGAAAATCAATGTCAAAATCGTTCGAAATGGATATTTTTTTATACGAAAAGTGTGTTATTTACATCCAAGTGCATTGGGAGAGCAAAAAATTTACCACCCACACAATCACCTACGCTATATCACTATTCTCACAAGAGTTTACGGCTTCTTTTATCTCCTCACATCTTCTTGCCACCTAAATACTGCGTTTACTGCGGCTATAATTGCTCCAGACTCTATTATATGTTAATCAGCAAGTTTTTTCTACGGCGATAAAGGTGTCCACCAAGAGGGTGCGCCGCCATGTTGGCTCAATCAGCTGATTATCTCAGCACGAAAAAAAAAAAAAAACATAGCGACGTCGCTAAGTGTCCAATATCGTTCGCTGGGCAAATTCTTCACCCCCCCACCTCGCTGAACGCGGCCTAGGTAACTCATACATAGTTGCTACATCTCTCACATGCTTTCCAAACCTGGCATTCATGTCGCCCATAATAACATAACCATTCCCCATATGATTAGATGTTATCTTTTCCTATATGGGGGCAAAGGCATCATGGGAATAGTACTGGGAGTCACACGGAGGAACGTAACAGAAACCAAACAACACTTGTTCAAACATGCTAAGCTGCAGCCATATCTGGTCACCAACACTTAGATCAACGTTATGGACGAAATTACATAAATGGTTCTTCACAATCACCACAATAACACCTCGGTCTGCTGTCCCTACTGTTTTCCCACGGTAGGACACATAGCCTGGAAAGTTAACAGATTGGGACGTTTTGATTTCAGTTAGTGCGATAATATCATAAGCACGTAACATACAATCAACATTGACTTTCTCTAACTTTGTACATACTCGATTAATGTTGCAAGATATAATTTTAATACAGTCAGCACGCTGTGTTCTTTTTACAAAATGCACACACACACACACACACACACACACACACGCACACGCACACGCACACACACACACACACACACACACACACACACACACACACACACACACACACACACACCTGTTGAACCTGTTGAACCTGTTGAACGAAGTTTTGAGCAGATTGTTCTGCCTAGGGCCACGCTGATGCGCCGCCACTAGAAGATGTCATCTGCCCGTTGTTGCGCCAGCTGATCAGTGATGCTATTGCTGGCAGCACAAAGAGGGTAGTGGGGTAACTTAGGTTGGTCTGGTACTGTCCAGAGAAATTTGTCTAGTTAATTTTGAACTGTTCTGGATTGGTATTGGAGTCACGCAGGTGTCTTGGTAAGGCGTTGAACAGCAGAGGTCCTCTTGTTGCAAAGGCATTTTCCTTCAGTATTTTTATTCTGATAGCTGCTCTGGAGTGTGGTCTTTCCACAAGGCAAAATCGTTCTAGTCGTTGAGAGGTAGTCGTTCGTATATTGATGTTATTTGTGATACGACCGGTTATGATTTTGTATACGTATATGGTGGCATATCTTTCTCTGCGTCTTTCTAAGGAGAATAATGCAAGTTTTTGCAGTCTTTCCCAATAGTCTAGATGTTTGACATGTGTAATTTTACTTATAAAGGATCGTTGAACAGCCTCTAGTGATTGTATCTCTCCGACTTTCCATGGGGACCAAAGCTGACAACAATACTCCAACTATGGCAATACGAGTGATTTGTAGAGTGTTAGCATAAGAAGGGCGTCACGTGTTTTAAACGTGCGCAGGATCCAACCAGCCTGACTTCTCGCTTTTTTTGTCACATTCGTTATGTGTTTTGTAAAACTACCATCACAGGTGAGAGTAACACCAAGGTCTCTCACACATTCTTTGGTCTCAATATTTGTACCGTCTTGTGCGACATATACATGTGTAGTGTTGTTTGCACCTTGGGTGTACCTCAAATGTTCAAATTTATTGTTGTTAAAGGACATGTTATTTTCGTTTGCCCATTGGTATAGTGCTGAGAGGTCTGCATGTAACTGTGCCGCTTCAGTTTATGATAACACCTCCTTTAGTACCGGAGTGTCGTCTGCGAAGAATGCAACAGATGAATACTTAACATGTTCATTTATGTCTGTTATCTGAATGAGAAAGAACATTTGAACATTTGAACATTTACTGATAACTACAGTAGCAATGTAGAATTATATTATGTACATATACACATATTCAGTACATACATACACGTATACACACACATACATAGTTAATTATACATACACATATACTTAAGCACATGCACATATACACATACACACATACACATTCGTACAGATACATACACACATACCTACATACATACACACATGCACATAGGTATACATATATAAACACACATATACATATGTACGTACATACACATGCTCATATACATATACATACATACTCACATGCCCATACATATATATATATATATATATATATATATATATATATATATATATATATATATATATATATATATATATATATATATATACACACACATACAAATACATATACACACACATACATATATACTATGTACACACATTTATATATATGTATACATACATTCATTCATACACACACACATACATGTATAAATATAACATGATACAACAGTAGTTAGCCTTTATGAAGCAGAGCTTCTTAGGCAAACTATGATTATAGACGAGCTGGAGTAATCAGGCAGGAGAAAACAATGAGAATGAATCAGGCAAAATGTAATAAATCCATTTGTGTTGAGTGACAATAGCTATAGTGATGCAATTACAAATACAATAGGCATGGTAAACATTGTAAATTTATATCTCAATGTAGCAAAATACGTAGTTAATATTAGTTAGTATCATTAGGTATCATGGTACATGATGGCAATTGTATCAGAATCCAGTGGCAGCAGTTTCAGTTCATATAGGTCCAGGTACAGTAGATTTGATTAACATCAATATATGCATGGTTTTAATACACACATGGCTGTAATCTGCAATATTGAGACAGGTTACATGACATTATTGTATCAGGGTTAGTAAGTGGTTAGAATATTATTTTAAAGTCTATTTATGAATGTGCTGATGGAGGGTGCATCTTGAATTTCGGGAGGAATAGAGTTCCACACAACAGGGCCAAGGTAAGAAATGGAGTGTTGAAATTTTGTAAGTCGATGTAGGGGAAGGGTGAGGTTATCACGATGACGGGTGTTATGGTCATGAGATGGTAGTAAGTTTTGTATAGTATTATTATTTGCATACATAAAGGTGGCTACAGCAACTTTAGTGATATCTTCTAGTTTCAAGATTTTAGTGCTTCTAAATAGTGGATTTGTATGTTCAAGATAGTTACTGTTTGTTATTATTCTTACAATTTTTGTAAGTTGTAAATTTAAAGGAATTAGATAGGTGGGGTATGTAGTGCACCATATGGGGTTGCAGTATGTTAGTAATGGATAAATATGAGCATAATGAATAGTTTTAAGTACATCTTGTGGCATGAGATCTTTTATTTGATAGAGTAGGGCAATGTGTCTTGAACTTTTTCAAGTGAGATTATTTATGTGTTACTTGAAAGTTAAAGAGTCATCATAGGTAACACCAAGAAATTTGATTTGATTAGTTTTAGCGATTAATTTATTATTTATATGTAGTTGAGGAAGAGTTAGTGTACGTTTTATTGTAAATAGCATGAAATAAGTTTTGTTAGCAAGTTTTATTGGCAAGGGGCCAAGGACTGAGCCTTGTGGTATCCCACTGATGACGACGGATGTCTGGGTAACAATACCTCCAACGCTCACTGACTGTTCCCGGTGAGTGAGAAAGTAGTGTAGCCAAACCCCTATTTTTTCCGATATGCCCATATCTTTCACCTTATTAAGCAAGATTTCATGGTCCACTTTGGCATAAGCTTTAGTAAAATCTAAATATATGACATCCATGTTTTTATTATGTTCTAGTGCTGTTAGGACCTTTTCATGATTGGCAAGTAGTTGTGCAAGGCATGAGCGGCCTGTTCGAAAGCCGTATTGGTCTTGGTTTAATTTATTATTTTCTTCAAGGTATGATGATATGTCTTTCACTAATAATTTCTCAAGAACTTTAATGATATGTGAGGTCAATGCAATAGGTCGGTAGTTTTTTGCCTCTGATCTCGAGCCCCCTTTATACACAGGTGTTATCTTTGCATTTTTTAACTGTTTGGGAATGAGTCCACAGTCCAGAGAATTTCTGTAGAATATACACAAGGGGATGCTTAACTCTTTGTCACAGTTTTTAAGGAGTAGCGCCGGGAATTGGTCTGGGCCAGCTGCTGCATTGTTTCCAATATCCTTTATTGCTGCTATTATGTCAGTCTCAGTAAAATTAATGTCTGTCAAACTCGGCGTAGATTCAGTGTCATTCGCAAAACACACACACACACACACACACACACACACACACACACACACACACACACACACACACACGCACGCACGCACGCACGCACGCACCCCCATCCACCCACCCACCCACCCACCCACCCACCCACACACCCACCCACCCACCCACCCACCTACCCACGCACGCACGCACGCACGCACGCACGCACGCACACACACACACACACACACACACACACACACACACACAACACACACACACACACACACACACACACACACACACACACACACACACACACAGATAGATAGATAGTTTATTGACCACAGGAAGTTACATAAAAAAAATTTATAATAATAATAATCAGTTCATAGGATCCATACAATAGTTTACAAGTTTTAGTGTCCCGATCCATCATACGTCTGTAGTCCATATTCTTTAACAAAAATAATTTTTTCCAAGTAATACATAAGCACAAACACTGGTGGTCTTCAATTATGTTCACAAATCGACAGTATATTATAGATTATTTGACAAGTCACATTGGGTTCAAAGGCCTCTGAGAATAATTCATCCAAATTCGTGAATTCGTAAGTGTCTCTGATGTGCCGTGTAAGTGGACAGTTCTGTACCACATGTCGTTCTGTACCACACCGCACTGACATAGATGCTCTTCCAGCGGTAACCTTCCACGACCACGTCTATTCCATCTTCCACACTCGCAGGCCAATGCGTGCCCACTCACCCGGAACCTCGTATATGACGTTCTATGTGTTTCATTAATAGTGTGTTTCGCTTTATATACATAATGAAGAGACCCATCTGGGATGATATCCATGTATGTCTCACGTCTTGAAGAGCGACTATTTCTGATGTTTCTTAATACATTGTTCCTAATTTCGCTGAGGTCTGTTACATCACTGTCAAGAAAGAGTCGAATTGATCACCCTGTCACAGTATTCATATCCATTACCATACTGATCACAAAAGCCAAAAGGTCATCATGATTGGACCTTTCTTGCCACATGGAACGAAAAAAAATATGTTGTCTAGCTTTTACAAAGTCTCCTAAAGGTGGATAACCCGACTCAGCATAGCAGACATCATTACATGTCGATCTCCTCACGCCTAGCAATTGTTTCAGGCACCAGTTGTACAGTTTTGACATCGGTTTGATATCTGCGCCGACCCATGATTCGCACCCATATATCAGTGATGACATGAGAGCTGCGTTGAAGACCCGCATTTTTACAACAAATGGTACATCATTATTCTTTTTAATGAATGAAACAAACTTTAACACATGTGGCATTTTTAAGGCAGATCCACTGCTGGTGAAGGAGGAGCCCAAGTAGACATACCTATCACATTTCTCTATTATTAAGTCATTCACTATCAGTGGTTCTGCGTCCTCGTTTGTGCCATTGATAACAAAAAAATTGTTCTTGGATTGATTAACTACCATGCCATATTCTATACAGTACTGATGAAGTAGGGATATCTTACTTAGTATGCCTCGTCTCGTAGTTGATAACAGTACTGTATCGTCCATAAGGACCAAGACGTGTAGCCACTGTAAAAAGCCATCTTATCCACATCCCTCTTTAAACATACGGATGAGATCGTTGAGAAAGATAATGAATAAGAGGCACGATGTTGGTGAACCTTGTCTTACGCCGATACAAATGAGGACTAACGATGTTCCGACCCAGCTCTCCGTCACGCAGTACATGGCAGCCAAAACGCACAGCATTATACCCCACACCCTAAACGCAGTAAAACTTTAAATAAAACAGCTCTAGGCACTTTGTCATAAGCCTGGGAGAAATCTATGAAGGTGACAAATAACTTAAACTTTTTCCTTCTTGCTGTGTCACATAACAGGCGTAAGGAGACTATGTGTTCCAGGCATCCTCTCTTTTCCTGGGCACCAGCCTGCTCCCTGAAAGGCTTGAACCATAGTTTTAACCGTGAACACAGTACCATATCATATAGTTCTTCTAAACTGTTAATCACATGGATTGCTCTATAGTTCCTTACGTCTCTTCTATTGCCTTTCTTGAAAATCGTGAACCACTTTGCCTTTGACCATGCAGGAGGGTACATTTGGGAGTGAAACACAGCATTAAAGATGTTGGTAAAAAGCAGAATCCACTCGGCAGATAACATTTTGAGGATGCGTGGCAACACACCATCTGGTCCACTAGCTTTGTCTGGTTTAAGCATGTTAATTTGTTGTTTGACTTCTAATAGAGTAACGTTATCATCTAGTACGGGAATATTTACATTTGTAGCGTATTCATCGATACGAAGCCTCAGACTGTTCGGAGGGCTAAAACTTCTCTCATAGTGTTCTTTGAATTCGGTATCACTTGGGCATAACTCATCCTGCTTTGAATGTTCATATTCTCCTTTCCAATGTATTGCCTTCCAAATATTAAGGTCATCATTATCTTCCAATAGTCGCTCCCATCTACCCAGAACATTATTCATATCTCGTGTACGAGCTTCCCTTCTACTACTCTTTGCATTCTGCTATAAGACATCGGTAACATGTTTTATGGCATCGTCAGTATTCTGTTCTAGTATAGGGATATTAATGTTGTCTAAATTGTGTAAAAACAGTGTCTCATCAATCATATTCATACTAGTAGGTTTAGCACAATCTCTGTTGGTGAGTGTCGCTCCAGGGCTCACTGCACGTTCTCCCAGGTGATGGGCACGGTCGAGGAGACCCTCTACATCCACATATGGCAATGACACTTTGACACTCACCGGTGCGTGATCCGATGGCAGAGACTCATCGTGAAGCACTGAAAACTCCTCCACCATGCCCACCGCCGCTGAATCTCACTACACATACATCTAATTCGGATATCCACTCTCCACGCTTCCTGAATGTTTTGCCTCCGTGAAAATGCTGGTATGGTGTCTTGAGATTATTCACTACCAACAGTTTACACTCCCTACATATGTTTGACAGTATAAAGGCATTATCGTTAGGTAGTGGCACATCATCGGCTATCTGAGGGTACGAATACCGTTGATAGTCAGGTAATCCTACGAGCTCTAGCAACTCAATCACGGAACTTCCGAACCTGGTATTCATATCTCCGAATATGAAGCACTTTTTACATATACCATCTGACATTATTTTCTCCAGAATAGACGAAAATGACGCATGTGAATAGTACCTTGAATCACAAGGTGGTATATAACAAAAAACAAACAGATAGCCAGCCTGGTGTACATCGCAACTGAATCCAGATTTGATCCTCTACACTTGTGTGCACACTCGAGATAAGTTTCGAAATATGATTCTTGATGAATAACACAGTACCACCTCGCTCACTTGATCCACGTACAATACTCATATAAGTTACGTATCCAGGAAGTGAGATAGGCAATGGAGTCTTCACATCATTTAAACTTATTATATCTTAGCAATACAAAAGATTTTTACATTGTCTTTCTCTATTTTAGTTTTCACACCGTTTATATTCCATGATATAATACTCATTCTTCTAGCTTGCTGTGGTCCTCCTAAAAAGACTGCAGGTTCCACGAATCGATCACGGCCTCATCGCGGTACAGTTTCCTCTCTCGAAAGTCCAGGCATATGACACACCCAGCGTTCTCAGACCGCTCCTTCTCTGTTCTTTCCGCTTCATGAAGCCTCCTCTATTCCTTCCTAATACTGGAGTGGACGTCCTTTTTAACGAAAATTCTACTGAATTCTCCTCCTGCTGTCTTAAGTAGGTTGGTCTTGTCCAGAATCATGTCTCGGACGAGCTTGCTGGCCACCGTCAACAGGATGGGGCGCCGAACGTTGGAGTCGCCTGGGGCACCCAGCCACCTGTGCGACTGAATCTCCTCACGGACTTCCATGTTCGCCCAGATTTTATTAAGTTTCTCTTCTTCAGACATTTCGCCTGCCAAAGCTTCATTTTCGTCCGGAACTCCAGTAATTATAACATTGTTCTCCCTCTCCTTACGGTCCAGGAATTCCAAATACCGTTGTTGTTTGGCAATGATATCTGCTTGTTTGTCTACCTTACGTTGCAGCTAGTCATACTTTTTGTTGATCAAGCTGTCTGGAGTAGTAATGGCTTGTTTCAGCTCCACTACTTCAGAGACAAACTTATTCACCTTCTCCGTCAGGTCACGGACAAGTCCCTCATTCGGCTCCGGTGCCGTCAAAATGCCCTCGATTAGTTCTTCCTTAATCAATCTTGTCAACTGGTTATGCTGCAGTTTCCTCAGGTCATTCAGAGCCTTTGCCATCGTTGTAGACAATGTTGGGTGCGAGTTAAGTATTTGATCAGAGCCGAGAAGGTAGCAAGACGATTGTGTTATGGTGGCCGAACAGCAACGTCACACATAAATCCTCGTTTGGGCGAACTTCACTCGTCAGCACCTCACAGTCACTCAAGCACTCTGCACCGACACCTCATACAGCTTTTGGTGCGGTAGTTTGGTCTCCAGGTGTCAAATTTCTCCAAAAATGGTCCATAGGAGTGGAGCTCTTGACCGCCAGTGTTTACAACATGGCCGCCGCCACCCCCCCCCCTCCCACCACACACACACACACACACACACACACACACACACATACACACACACACACACACACACACACACACACACACACACACACACACACACA
>JAXIVD010001291.1:38898-61398 GCA_036785275.1 Cancer borealis | reverse complement strand
AGATGTTCGTATGGTATAAAGTACGTATGTAAAATATTCGTAATGACAAAAATTCGTCGGGACAAAAGTTCGTATAGGAAAAGTTCGTATAGAAAAACATCATACGTAATTATTCGTACGCAAATGTTCGTCAGGGTAAAGTAGTACGTACGGAGATATTCGTATGTATGTTTATTTGGTAATAAGTCGCTATGGATAGTTGCTATACGAAGATTTTCTATACGAACTTTTATATATATATATATATATATATATATATATATATATATATATATATATATATATATTATATATATATATATATATATATATATATATATATATATATATATATATATATATATACATACATATATGTATATATACATATATATATATATATATATATATATATATATATATATATATATATATATATATATATATACATATATATATATATATATATATATATATATATATATATATATATATATATATATATATATATATATATATATATATATATATGTGTGTGTGTGTGTGTGTGTGTGTGTGTGTGTGTGTGTGTATGTGTGTGTGTGTGTGTGTGTGTGTGTGTGTGTGTGTGTGTGTGTATGTGTGTGTGTGTGTGTGTGTGTGTGTGTGTGTGTGTGTCTCTGTGTGCATTTTTTAACATAACTTGGCGACCATAAGGTCTCCCAGTGGTGAAAAACAACAAGATCTTTATTCTCGAAATAGTTCCTGGAGGCAATGGCTCATCATGTCTGTGTGCTCAATGTATATATTTTGCGTTAACAGGAAGGTGGCGACGGCAGAGTGCAAGGTTATGATGTTGGTTGTTGGTGGCGGAGGCGAAGCAGGCGGTGGTAGTGGTGGTGATGCTGGTTGTCATCAGTGACATCCCACCATTTCTCATGGATTTCGGACAAAAGTTCGTATAGAAAATCTTTGTATAACAACTATCCATAGCGACTTATTACCATACAAACATGCTTACGAACCCGTGAAAAATGGTGGGGTGTCGCTGAGAGCCGACCCTGATGTGTGTGTGTGTGTGTGTGTGTGTGTGTGTGTGTGTGTGTGTGTGTGTGTGTGTGTGTGTGTGTGTGTGTGTGTTTGAAAGGTTTGATAAGTTTATTAACTCTATGGCCACCCCAAGCCGGGTATAAGAGTACAAATTATAATAGTATAATACAGACAGCAGTTACACGGTAACATAAAAGTATTACGAATTATTTTTAAAATATCAAGTAATTTCCTTGACAAACTTAGCAAAATTTAACAGCATGGTTATATTTCTCGTTCCAAATAATTCACCAATTTTTATTGCATTTACATTAGTATAGTAATATCTCTTAATGTACTTTTTCCTGCTATTTATAAAATAGGGACATATGAAAAAATAATGAGTTTCATCTCCTACATCATTAATGTCGCATAATGAACAGATCCTGTCTTCTAAACTTATATTTCTATACCTACCACTTAAATAGGTAATTTATGGTTACCACACTTAAACATACTAATTGCAACTGAGTGCTGCTTCGGGAGAGCTGATAAGTAATTCTGTAGTTTTACGTCCACTGTCATCATCCTATAATTAAGACACGCTGGGCTGTTATGGATCTCTTCATACAATTTCTATAAATATCAGAAATCCTTAACTTAAAAGCCTGTTTCAACCAGTTACCACTTATATTAGATATTTCATTATACAAATTTGACATTTCATTTGTATTCAATAACATAATGACCTTATCAAGCCAGGGTGATTTATATACATTCAGGTCATACACTGATTTAATAAATTTATACAAAATAATCGATATCTTGCTGTCACTGCCATTTGCAATTGAGTACCAAAAATTTATAAGTCTATTATCAATTAATTGAGAGGGAGTTTCACCATACAACATGCAGGTTGGCGTTGACTTATTCAACTTCAATATCCTTTTTAAAAAAGAATTACAGGTTACAAGTAATTGTTGATTGTTTTCATAACCCCATACTTCACATTCATATAACATGATAGGTATAATAAGCTTATCATACAAGTCTAGACAAATATCAAATGGTAAACTATATTTAATAATCTTTTGCAGTAAATTATAGGAAGCTCTCTTTATCAGTGCAATCGGTTTATTTTTTGCTTTATGGAAATGGCAATTATAATTAAAAGTTGTACCTAAGTACACATAATCATCAACATCAATTGTATCATCACCGAACATAAATATCTTGAATCTTCTAACTTTCCCCTTGGAAAAAATTAGTACTTTAGTTTTGTCTGTATTCACCTGCACTGCCCATTTATTACAATATTCGTAAACAGCGTCTAAAGCACATTGTAATTGCACCTCATTTTCAGCTAGAACAATTGTATCATCAGCATATAGTAAGCAATACAAATTGAAATAAATTCCGATTTCTTGAGAAATCTTGTCTGAAATGTAGGATAAACCAGAAAACTTGCTACTCATAAAATCTTTGAGATCATTAAGGTAAATTGAAAATAATAAAGGAGACAAGTTTTCACCCTGACGCACACCAACATTACAAGGAAAGTAGTCCGAATCCATACTTCCAACTCGTACAAAAGATTTTGTGTGACTATACAAACTGCGTACTACATCAAATATCTTACCATTTATATTTGTGTTGATAAGTTTCGTCCATAAGTATGACCTGTTCACAAGATCGAAAGCTTTCTTAAAATCTATAAAGGCACAAAACAATTTTCTCTTATGTGTAATATAAAAATTACTAAAGACATGCAAGGTAAATATATGATCCATTGTGCTATTGTGTTTTCTAAAACCAGCTTGCTCCTCTCCTAATAATTTATTAACAGACAGAAAGTCATAAATTCTTGAATTTAATAAAGAGGTAAACAATTTGCCCACACAAATAAGAAGTGTAATTCCTCTGTAGTTATTAACATTATTAATGTTACCCTTTTTCTTGTAGATAAGTTTTATTATGCCTATTGTCCAGGGAGTAGGAATAACTGCTGCAGAATTCAATATAATGTTAAATAGAGTCACTATAGTAAGTAATAACTGATGGGGGCAATATTTAATAGATTCATTTAAGATATTATCTATTCCTGGTGATTTATTACTCTTCAATTTCCCTACGTGTGTCATTAATTCTTCAACAGTGATATCCTTGTTGATCATATCATTATTCAAGTTCATATTATTATCCATGGCCACTTCCTCTTCAGTCCGTGCAACATTCTGCTCACCAAGTTCTTGGAAATGCAGTTGAAAATCTGCCAAGATATTTTCCCTATTTGCATAGAATGTTTTTTGTCATCATTAATCAATCTCCAATAATCCTGTGTATTTTTGTTCTTAAATGATTTTAGTTTATTATGTAAGTCTTTATCGTGTGAACGTTTTGCTGCTCTAATTACTCCCTTATGTCTTTTGGCTTGCTGTTTTAGAATTTTACTACCTTCCTTGGCCCCTAAATGCTTAACAGATCGCTTGTACTTCATATATTCCTTTTTTGATTCTCTGCATTCATCATTAAACCAGTATTTATCCTTGAATTTACGAGACTATCTTGGACTTATTACTGACTTCCATGTACATGCTGGCATTTTTGGCAGGTTGAATAAAATGTCCTGCAATTCCATGGTTACATTGTCTATTGCAGACTGAGTGGGATCAGTTAAATTAGATAATTTGGAGTGGAAATCTTCTATTCTTTGTGGATCAAAAGCTTGCAAATAATCTTTTTTCTTGTCATTGTTCCATCTAGTCTTCACAATTTTATTTTGAGCATTGAACACATCAGCAGAAGAAATATTAACCAATCCACTATCTTGTCCTTTTAGGGCAATGGTAATGATTAATGGGTTGTGTTTATCTGAGAGCAATGGGTCAAACGTATCTACACGGAAATTTTGAATGCATTGAAAAAATGTTGGAGAGCAAATAATATAATCTATAACGCTAGCGTCACTACACGTTGTAGCACCTGTATACCTGTCCTCACCCATTCTTCCATTCACTATTTTAATATCATGACACTGGCAAATCTCGATCAGCGTTTTACCATCGTTATTCACTGTATTATCAACTGAATACCTTTTACTGGGTATATCAAGAGAATGGAAATAGTCCTTAAATATAAGGTCATCATTCAGTATTGTAGAATTAAGTTTATCAACCTCACTAACACTAATTAAATCATCCAATGTCCCTGTCCGGCTATTAAAGTCTCCCACTATAACAAGGGGTAAATTAAATTTACTCGAGATCATACAAATGTCTGACGCAAGATCATTAAAAGATTCACTCGAGTAATATTTCGAAGCTTCGTGAGGTATATATAGTAAACATAAAATGAACCGATTATTTACCTTTACCCATAATGCTAAGTCACATAACATACTATCAACAATTTGTTCAACTACGTTGCTTAGTTTTACAGAAACAAAAACATTAATACCATGAACTCCTGGATAAGGATACTTTTTCACATCATAGTTAAGAAATAAGCACTCGAATCCTTCAAGATGAAAGTCAGTCCTGATTTCAGTTTCAGATAAACAAAGAATGTCAAAATTATTCATATAATCTTCAAAAACTCCATTTTTCCACTTACTTTTTAAACCATAGACATTAGAGCTGCATATTCTGATACTTTTGTCGTGTGTCTTTGCCACTGCATCCAGCTGGGGATAGCCAGGTTCCTATTCTGCGTTGAGGAGAGCTTCGAGTCGAGCTCATTCCAACCTAGTTTGTAGAGGTCGTCTGGCGTGTCGAACACTTTCTTCTACAACCATAGCGTAGATTTTCCCATCAATTGTCCACGTTTTGATAGTGCTTAAGTCCTTTCGAATTTCATATGCCATGTTTCTTCTTAACTTAGTCGGATCTTCTTCAAAGTATACGCCACTCCTCAGTTATTTCTTATTTTTGAGAAGTTCCACCTTTTTGTCTCGTTTGGCGAACCTCACAATGATGGTGCTCGGCTTCGTAACTTCTCGGGTAGCTCCGAGTCGGTGACTTGTGCTGATATCGTTATTTGACAACTCCACGCCCATGTCCTTAGCAAGATTAATTACAATGTCATTTGTATTCTCATTTGTAGAATAGGCAACGCCTTTTATTCTGATGTTGTCTCGTCTGGTATACTCCTCCATTCTGTCAAGCTGGTATGACTGATTTTTCAGTTGTTTCTTCAGATTCGAAATAGTACCAGTATTTTGAATTTTCAGTTCAGCCGTAAGTTTATCAGTCACTATAGTGACAGCTTGGGTAACAGCGGAAATACCACACTGCACAATTAATGGTTGTATGGCCTTCACAACTTCAGTAACAGCCATAGTGACACGAAGCTCACCTGCACCTCCCTCAGCCTGACGTCTTGTTTGAACCTTCTCACTGGTTATATTCCCCGGTGTGAATTTATCCATGCAATCAGAGATGGCTTTTTCAATTTCTCCAAATATTGCTTGATTGAAATCCTTTGTATTACTGGCTTCTTCCATGGCTCACGCCCAAGTTTGGAAAACAAACAAACAATCCGAACAGGTTTAGGAGCGGGAGACAAGAGATACGTCTGGTGTGTGTGTGTGTGTGTGTGTGTCTGTGTGTCTGTCTGTGTGTGTGTGTGTGTGTGTGTGTGTGTGTGTGTGTGTGTGTGTGTGTGTGTGTGTGTGTGTGAAGGTGGTAGTTGTGATGATGCTGTAATTGTTGTAGTAGTAAGTAAGTAAGTAAGGTTAGGTTAGTAAGTAAGTAAATTTTTATTGCTATGAAAGATGACAATATTTGCAATACAAGTACATACAGTTTACTAGCATACGGTCCGTCGAGCTGAGCTCCCTGACGGTCAATTATTTAATTATACAATGAACTAATGTCATGGACACTGAACTAAGATTTTACTCCAAGAATATAAAACTTAGTGTAATGCACATGCATAACTACAACTACTGTACATTAAAATCTACCATTTCACCATCATTATTATTGACAATCAGACATTTTGTTGAACTAGTAAACATTTTCTTACTTCTAGTTTGTACCTAGAAATGTTGGCTGTTGTAAGTAGAATTTTTTTTTTTTATCAAGAGGCATACTATTAAAGATTTTAGGACCAAAACTTATAACACTATTTCTATACAAAAGTGTTCTAAATGTTGGGTAAACAATGTTAATGTTGTTTTTTCTTGTATTGATATTATAATCGATTAAATTAAAAATTGAAAATTTTCCTTGACTTTTAAAAATCAGTAACAATGTAAAATATTTATGTATATAGGGAAATTTTAGAATATTCTTATCAATAAATACTTGATTTGTTGATTCAAACTTTTTCATAAAAAATATACACCGAAAAACTTTGTTTTGAACTATAGATAATTTCTTGGTGAAAGAAGGCCACGTACTTGCCCATATGGGAACACAGTATATAAGGTGTGGATAACATAAAGTATAGTATATGCTGATCATTGACTCTGTGGTTAGGTTATGGCGAATTTTGTATAGGATACCATTTAATTTAAAGAATTTAAAGCAAATTTTGTCTATATGAGTTTTCCAATTTCGATTTTCGTCAATAATAATTCCAAGAAATTTTGTATGACTGACTTGTTTTATAATTTCTTCATCTAAAAAGACTGGAGAGATAGAGTTTTTTTTATAGATCTTTTTTGAAACAAAATTAAAATAGTTTTAGAAATATTCCTTTTTAACTTATTTGCTTGGACCCATATTTTTACTTTTTGTAGTTCTGACATTAAATTTCTATGAAGAGAATGTAGGTTTTTATCATTAATCAGGAGAGTTGTATCATCAGTATACATCAGAAACTTAAATTTTGTGCTAGCATTTATAAAATCATTGATATACATAAGAAAAAATAACGGGCCTAAGACTGATCCTTGTGGTACACCTTTCATTATGGATTTGGTTACAATATACTATACAGTTTGTTTTCTGGCATGAAGATAACTCCCAAACAACTTTAATGAAACACCTCTTATTCCTAAATATTCTAATTTATGTAGTAAAATTTTATGGTCTAGGCCCTAGACCATTTGCATAAATCAATAAATACGCCTGCAACATGTAGTTTATCTTCCAAATTCCTATACACATTATCTACAAATTGTAATACAGCAGACTCAGTGGATCGTTGTGCCCTAAAACCGTGTTGGTGTTCCGTTAATAGAATGTTTTTTTCAAGATAGTTAATAAGACGAGACGAAATAATCTTTTCTAAAACTTTGCTAAATGCAGGAAAAATGGAAATAGGGCGATAATTATCAATATAATTTCTGTCACCAGACTTGAATAGAGGAATTACTTTTGCAATTTTTAATTGATCAGGGAAATCACCAGTTTTTAATGAAAGGTTAATAATATGAGTTAAAGGATATGATATCAAGGAAGAAGAATATTTTATTATTTTAGGAGATATATCATCGTAACCTGGTGTAAATTATTTAAGCAAGCTCAAATTTCTTTCAACTTCGGTTATGTTGGTGGGAGTCAGATACATGGAAAACCTTGGTGAATTATTAAGGTATTTCAAATATTCATTATTAGCATAATTCGTTCCTGGAATATCTTTTAAGAAATGTTCATTAAATTTTGTTGGGATGTCTGTACAGGGTGGATCAAATTTAATTGTTTGGTTACTTAAGCAACTTGTTCTACCCAGAAGTGTGTTTAAAGTGTTTCAATGTTTTTTGGGGTTGCCTTGGTTATCCTTTAATTGCTTTTTATAGTAAGTATTTTTAGCTGAGCGCAGGATCGAAGTAAGCTTATTTCTGTACTATTTGTAGGTTACTCTATAAGTTAATGGTCATTTTTTAGCAAGTCTCTCCAATCTATTTCTCTCTTTTATACTTGTTTTCAGTGCTGGGGTAATGTGTGAATTTATTTAACTTTTCTTATCCAGTCGAGTTTTCTTTATAGGGAAATGTTTTTGGAAAAGTTTATGAAATTCATTATAAAATAGAGTATACGCCTCGTTAGAATTAGTAGAGCATAGAACCTAATTCCAATCCAAAAGAGCAAGGTCATCTTTAAAATGTTCCAAGGAGTTAGCTGTAATATTCCTTTTATATGTGATCTGTGGTTCCGGTTTAGGGTATTCAAATGAAAATTGTGAGACTGTGGGAAAGTGGTCAGTGATATCAGTCTGAATAATATAATTTCCAACGTTTTCTTCGATTTGTGTCGACCAGATATGATCAATGAGGGTGGCTGAGGTGTTGGTGACTCGTGTTGGTTTGATTATAAATTGGAATAGTGAAAAAGAATACATTAAGTAAACAAATTCAAAAACATTGTTATCATTAGTTTTTATTAGATCTAAATTAAGATCCCCAAATAAATAAACAGCTCCGTATTTCTTATCACACATTGAAGAAAGAATACCAGACAAACCTGTTATAAAACTATTGAAATTACCACTAGGAGGTCTATAAATACACAAAAATAAAACACTCTTTCCTGTCATAATGGATTCAACACTTATTGATTCAATTGAGGGATCTGAGAGAGCAAATTGGTTCATCACAGTTGATTTATAATCCGTTGAGACGTAAAGAGCGACACCACCACCGTGCATATTTCTAGAATATGCATATAAAGAATAACCAGTGAGTTCATACAGAGAGGAGAGGTGAGGCTCAAGTCTAGTTTCTGTGAAACCAAGAGCACTGAAATTAATGTGAGAAATATCCAAAATGAATTCCCTTAAACACTGAAGATTTTTTGGTATGGATCTAATGTTCATATTAGATATTGTTAATGTACATTGTTCCTTTTTAGATATGAAATGTTATCAAGAAAAATATATTCTGTTTTGGGAACAGTTGTAGATCTATTGCGCAGGTAGAAATTCATTTACATCTAAGTCCATGTTATATTTACAATCATCTATATTAAAAGGATCAAATTCAAAGTCACTGTGGATAACTGCGTTGAAAAGTGTAGGAATTGAAAGAAATGAATGAAATGAGTCATCACTTAAGTTTAGAAAAGGTAGTTCATTGTTAAGCAAGTTGTTAACTTCCATGTTAACTATTGACAAATATGGCACAACAGTAAACTAAAACACCACCTCAACTACTTTTTCTATTTTTGAAGTTTCTTTTTTAGTATAGTGGCAGCAGCACCACCCCGTGGACTGAGTGCTGATCCACCAGCATCACCAGCAGGAGACGAGGCCAAAACACCCACCTCATCAGAAGTCCAACCACCACAAGTCGAGGTCGCATCTCCAGCACCAGCAGGAACAGTAGAAACGGTCACGTCATCAGCAGGAGGCATGGCCAAGGCACCATTACTACGTAGAACAATGGACATTGCCCCACCACCAAGAGCAGGAGCAGCAGACGAAACACCGGCCGACAAGGCACCGGCAGACGAGGCACCGGCGACAACAGGAGGAGTAGATGGTGTGGTACCCCCACCACCCCCGGCGCCAGCGTCAACTGTCAGCCCACTAGACCCTGCCAACGCCGCGCCGCCCGCAGCACCAGCCGTGACGTCACCAACTACCCCGCTCGTCGTTGCGACTCCACCATCAGTTAGCGATCGTTGACTTGTTCTCTCCTTAATTATCAGCTTCGTATGCTTAAAGAAAGCAATCTTCCCTTGGTCTCTTGCCTGCTTCATTAAAGGGAACATACTTTTTCAATTCCTGTGAAGCCGGACACAAATGTTCATTAATGTAGATACTAGTACCTTTTAGCTTTCTTGCATTACGAATAACTACCTCTCGAATCTCGCTACGACAGTCCAAGATCGCTGAGAGGTTGTTGGGCCGGTTCGGTGGATTTGTTCAAGCTTCAACGATGGTAACTGAAGCTTATCTTCGAGTAACTTGCTCACCGTGTCGACAGTTTCTTCCCAGGTTTCACCACCGGGTTTTTCTTTAATTCCGGTAATTCTGAGGTTGTTCCTTCTATTATAATCCTCTTGATAATTTGTTCTTTTTTCTAGTTCTTCAATTATCTGCTTCAAATTATCAATTGTTGTTTTATTGTCACAGTCCTCTTTCCTAAGTACTTTCACTTCACTTATTAAGTTCTTCGTTTCTGCTTGAGTAAATTCAAGGCTTTTGATCAACTCTGTAACACTTCCTTCAACAAGTTGTATTCTTGAATTCATTTGTTGCACTATATTATAGTGCAACAAATGAATTTAAGGTCCAATGCAGTTTTGAAGATCTTATCCTGGGCATCCAGGAGCACTTTAACAGCTTCGAGGTCCATGGTGAAGGCAGTAGTTTAGAGCCTGGCAGGAGCTCCAGTTAGGCGTGTCCACTAGCTGTCACGGCCAAGTAGTAGTAGCAGTAGCAGTAGTAGTAGTAATATATGGAGAGTAGTAGTAATAGTAGTATATGGAGAGTAGTAGTAGTAGTATAGTAATAGTAGTAGTAGTAGTAGTAGTAGTAGTAGTAGTAGTAGCAACAGTAGTAGTAGTAGTAGTAGTAGTAGTAGTAGTAGTAGTAGTAGTAGTAGTAGAAGTAGTAGTAGTAGTAGTAGCAGCATATGGAGGAGGGTAGTAGTAGTAGTATGTACAAAGGAGTACAAAGGAAGAACAGACTGCAACAGTCCTACTGGACCTAACGAGGCTGTCTGTTTAGCTACACTACTACTACTATAATATCTACGTGATAGAGACAAAAGGACAGCCGAAGCTGGCCGGAAGAGGAAGTGATACCATGTAGCATGAAAAAACTAACATGGAATTTGTATAGGAAAGAAATAAAAAACAAGGAGTAATCTATGCTATTAAAAAAAAAAAAAAAAAAAAAAAAAAAAAAATTTACGCAGTAGTGAAATATTCGACTTGGTGAACAGATGCTAAGTGCTTATCGAGTTTTTTCTTAAATGATTCAATTATAGTACTGTTGACAATTTGTGCTGGGAGAGAATTCCAAACATTTACGATTCTATTGAAGAAAAAGTGCTTCGCTTCGTTAGATCTAAAGCGCTTACCAATGATCTTGAAGCCATTGTTACGGGTGGAGCTTGTGAGATCGGTAGTTACATAATCGTTTATGTTAATATTATAAAAACCATGGAAAATTATAAAAAAAACACCTCAATTAGGTCTCCTCGTAGCCTACGTTTGGATAAACTGAATAAGTTCAGCTCCTTTAGACGTTCTTCGTAAGACTTGTTTCGCAGTCTTGGGATCATTTTAGTAATTCTTCTTTGTATTCTCTCCAGCTTATTAATATCTTTTCTATAGTATGGTGACCAAAATTGAATGCAATATTCTAGATGAGGGCGTACGAGTGCATTATATAATGTAAGGATAACTTTTTCAGATTTATAATCAAAAATTCTACCGATGAAACCGACCAGTTTGTTAGCTTTTTTTACAACGTCTGAACAATGTTTATCTGGTTTGAGGTCGTTACTAATAGTTATCCCTAAGTCCTTTTTATGGTTAACCTTGGAAAGTTCAGAGTCATTCATTGTATATTTAGTGAATTGATTATTGCTACCGATATGCAAAACTTTACATTTATCAACATTAAATTTCATTTGCCATTTCTTTGACCAATTGACTAACATGTTGAGGTTTGATTGAAATTGTAGTTTATCGGCGGTTGTAGTTACGTTACTCGTGATTTTCGTATCGTCGGCAAATTTTGATATTTTACAAGTGGTGGTGTATGAGAGAGAGAGAGAGAGAGAGAGAGAGAGAGAGAGAGAGAGAGAGAGAGAGAGAGAGAGAGAGAGAGAGAGAGAGAGGTAGTAGTAGTAGTAGTAGTAATAGTAGTAGTAGTAGTAGTAGTAGTAGTAGTAGTAGTGTAGCGGTCTCCCCTTAAAAGACGTGTGGTACGTGTGGTACCCCCGTTCTCTTAAGGTCGAATAGCTATAACTATTATAAACCTTTTATTTTCATAGTTTTCATTATTTTCTTTATTTCAATGTACTCATTATGTTTCTTTATTTATGTTTTTCTTTTGCTTTTATGTTTATGCATTTTGTTGCGCTGCAGACCAGCCCGTCAACATCAACTTGTCACGCTCTGTCCTCGGACAGGGCGCATACACCATTTATATATTTATTGTTAAAATTTATATTTTGTTTATTGATACTATATTTTTGATAATAAATTAACTTCAACTGGAGTCGAGTTATCTCTCTCCAGTCAACCAACTAGCTACACAGCACTCCCGAGCACCAGCACTTACAATTGGTGACCCAGAGTGACTAGCTATGGTTGTAAGTGGCATATAGCCTGTGCTATAAAAGAGCACATTTCTCCCAGTGTGATGGCCTGAGTCATTAGACTTATTTTGGCAAAAAGCCCTGCCTCCTCTATGGTGTTCGCGGGGTTGAGCCTAAGGTCAGGAGAAAATTACACTTCTGTGTAAATTGCCACTTATGAGGTTATCCCCTCCCACCCACCCTGGCACCTTCTGTGCCATTTAAGACGCCGTCACTGCGTCTACGGCACGGCCTATGCACGTTTAGCGCGGCCTATGCGCGTTTAGCGCGGCCTATGCCTCTTCAGACGACTTACTGCGTCTTCAGCCGCCTCATGCGCACCTCTGACGCCTTCATGCGTCATCACCAACCCCAGCGCCCACAATGCGCTTCTGTGTCTTCAACACCCCTTTGCACCCTCAGTGCAAATTAATGTTCAATCCCTGCCCCCCGCCTCGCGGCGTTAAAGTGACCAACTTCATCACCACTCACCGCCCTGTGGACTATTCACCGCCCTGTGGATTATACATCGCCCTGTGGATTACTCTACTCTCCACCACGACTACATAGTCTTCAGGCAGTTCTATGCAGACAACACTCCAGCAGACGCCCTCTCCCACTGCCGTGTCGTCTTCTTACACTCCCAGGCGTCAAGGTCGCTCTCACAGCTGACACGGACTACAGATGCAAATCATCTCTCCGTCAGCTTCACGACCTCTCTCACCCTGGCAGCGACTTCACGGTACAACTGGGGAGGACGTTAGAATGGACCCACCACCTGCACCTGCCCTGTCAAGTTTCAATGGTGGCTTGGCACTTGACCTCCGGCTCCCTGCCTTCCTTCTGCCGTGTTACCACCCGCAGTCGTACGGTCATCGCCAGCCTCATGGACTCCACTCAACACAAACACTGGTCCCAGGCAACCACAGGATATCTTTCCTCCTTCCTCGTCACTAAGGGGGGGAGTATTGTAGCGGTCTCCCCTTAAAAGACGTGTTGTACGTGTGGTACCCCCGTTCTCTTAAGGTCGAATAGCTATAACTATTATAAACCTTTTATTTTCATAGTTTTCATTATTTTCTTTATTTCAATGTACTCAATATGTTTCTTTATTTATGTTTTTCTTTTGCTTTTATGTTTATGCATTTTGTTGCGCTGCAGACCAGCCCGTGAACATCAACTTGTCACGTTCTGTCCTCGGACAGGGCGCATACACCATTTATATATTTATTGTTAAAATTTATATTTTGTTTATTGATACTATATTTTTGATAATAAATTAACTTCAACTGGAGTCGAGTTTTCTCTCTCCAGTCAACCAACTAGCTACACGAGCACTCCTGAGCATCAGCTCTTACAGTAGTACTAGTAGTAGTAGTAGTAGTATATGGAGAATAGTGGTAGTAGTAGTAGTAATAGTAGTAGTAGTAGTTGTTGTTGTTGTATATGGAGGATAGTAGTAGTAGTAGTATTTATAGTAGAACACACAGACGCGCGCGTTTGTGTGTATTATTACTACTACTACTACTGTACTGCAATTACACTATCACGTACTCGACCACCACCACCACCACCACCACCACAACTCTCTCTCTTTCTCTCTCTCTCTCTCTCTCTCTCTCTCTCTCTCTCTCTCTCTCTCTCTCTCTCTCTCTCTCTCTCTCTCTCTCTCTCTCTCTCTCTCTCTCTCTCTCTCTCTCTCTCTCTCTTTCTCTCTCTCTCTCTCTCTCTCTCTCTCTCTCTCTCTCTCTCTCTCTCTCTCTCTCTCTCTCTATCTCTCTCTCTCTCTCATTTTTTAAAATTTAAACTTAACATCAGTTCAGTGGTTAAAGTTTCACGTTGTGTGTGGAACAATTTTAAAAGCCTGAGTATATATATACATAAAACCATACATATGTACATTGATACATAGAAGAAAAAAGCACATATGATAAATACATACATGCTTACATACATATAAATACATAATATATAAATAAATAAAAATACACTATACATAGCACACTAAACCAGTTCACTTGTGTTTTTAATGTCTTAAGAGTTCGCGTGTATAGCATCAGCGGGGATGGGAGGGTTTCACGCCATCTGTGGGCAGCCAGCTTCACTTGGTGTGTGGACATGTTCAATGCTTGGGGTGTGGTTGCCGTGAGCATGTTCCACAGACGTGAAGACCTGGCTGTGAAGGTTCGCTGGCGTTGCCTCGACTGTGATCGAGGCACCTCTATTCGTTGGTCGCTGGAGAGCGTACTCCTGGTACATCTCTGTGAGATGTGTGGAGGAAGCCTCAGGCGGCAGAGGTGGGGGATCTTCTGCACCTGGGTTTTGTGGCACACCAGCAGCGCACCAACGTCCCGACGGTGCTCCAACGACGTCACTAGGGCAGACAGCTGCTGGTTCCCCAATCGGTCGCCTGGTCCTGCCAATCGAAGGGCACGTCGCTGAACTGCATCGAGTCTCTGCATGTGGGTGGCTGCACTCGACATCCAAGACAGGGCACCGTACTCCAGGTATGGACGTATCTGTGCCTTGTACAGGGTGAGGATGCCCCATAGGTCGAGACTACCTGCCACCCTACGCAAGGCAGAGACTCGCAGGGAGGCCTGGCGTGCGACAGCAGTAACGTGGTGGTCGAAGCGCAGACTGCGGTCCACAGACACTCCCAAGATCTTGACATGTTCCTGGAGGGCCAGACTCTTGCCTCCAAAACGCAGTTGTCCTGAGACTGCTTGAGAGGCGCCTGGGGACATCGAGATGACCATCGCCTGCGTCTTCTCTGGGGCGAAGCTGACCTGCCACACTTCTCCCCACTGCTCCACCAGCCTGAGCTGTCTGTTCACTTCCCTGACGGCGCGTTGACTGTCGGGGCGGCAGTAGGAGCGGGAGAGTGTGCAGTCATCAGCATATGCTGCCACTGTTGTTATCTGCTTGAGGAGGTCATCGATGTAGATGTTCCACAGGATTGGGCCCAGCACTGAACCCTGTGGAACTGAGGCCTCTACTGGAGAAAGTCCTGATGACTGCCCGTTGATTACCACCTGGAGAGTCCTCCCCTGAAGGTAATCTTCGAGCAACATCAGGAGGTCACCCTGGATATCCTTGGCACGAAGCTTTTCAATAAGCCCCGCGTGCCAGACCCTATCAAAGGCTCCAGCAATGTCCAGGGTCACCACAATGGAATCCAGACCTTCATCCAGAGCGTCTTGCCATTCCTCGGAGAGGAGGAGTAGGAGGTCAGCGGTGGACCGGCCGGGCCTGAAGCCAAACTGTTTTTCTGAGAGCAGGTGGTTCTCACTCAGATGCTGACAGATGGCTCCAACCACAATTTGCTCCAGCACCTTCCCCACCACGGAGAGCAGGGAGATAGACCTGTAGTTGGTGGGTACAGACCTCGAGCCTTTTTTGTGGACCGGAACCACACGCGCTTTCTTCCATATTGAAGGCCACTTGCTTTCCCTCAGGCAAGACTTGAAGACGGTGGCGAGAGGACCTGACAGCTCTTTAGCGCAGTGTTTGAGGACGCGGGGACTGACGTCGTCCGGACCAGTGGCTTTTCCCACGTCCACTGCACAGAGTAGCCTCTCAACCTGCCCTGCCGTCACCGGTACACATGTGACAGTGTATTCGGTTTCTTGGGGCAGTGTTGGTGCAGGTCGTTCTGGATCACCGACCTTCATCTTAGAGCTGAAGACCTCGGACAGGAGAGAAGCCTTGTCTCCACTGTCTGTGGCAGTGGATCCGTCTAGCCTGATGAGAGGAGGGACAGCGTCACGGTGGTTAGTTCCCTGTCTCTCCTTAACCAGACTCCACCAGATCTTGTTACCAACTCCTGGGCCGCAAAGCTTCCTCTTCATGTCCTCATTTTGCTGTCTCCTCGCCCATCTGCAGGTAGCTGTCATCCGCTTGCAGGCTTCCCGGTGTAGAGTTTTGTTCCGGTCAGTCGGATGATGCTTGTACCTCAACCAAGCGGCATGTTTGGCCTCGGCAGCAACCCTGCATCTGAAGCTGAACCATGCCTGGTGAGGTACACTCGGCTGGGGACATGCTGCTGCTGGAGGGCAAGGAGCTTGGTGGTAAGAGCGCGTGCCTTGGCCTCAGTATTTCCCTCCAGGAGGGCTTTCCAGTCTGTGTCCTCCATGGCTTGTCTCATGGACGGCCAGTCAGCCCTCTCCCAAAGCCAGATTGTGCGCGAGACGGCGTCTTCCCTCTCCGTGTTCAGCTCGACCTGAGCCAGCACGGTGTAATGGTCCGAGCTGCCCACTGGCCCAAGCTGTTTGCACTGGATGCTGGTTTCGAGGAAGTCTGATAGCACAGGGTCAAGTATCCCTCCCCGCTCATGAGTAGGGAAGGTCACGTGGATTGCAAGACCTTGCACCGTCAGAAGGTTGTCGATGGCTTCCTGTTCTAGATGGAAGTTAAGGTCTCCCACTACCATCACCTGGGAACACTGGTGTTGTAGGAGCAGGGAGTCAAGCTCCTCCGTCAGGAAATCCAGAGGAGACCGTCCTTGTCTGGGGGGCCGGTACATGACACAGAGGAGGAGACCGCTGTTGTCTATCTGTACCACCCTGAAGAAAAGAGCCTCCATATGGTGGGGGAGCGCTACGTCTAATTCCTGTGTTTGAAGGCCGTCTTTAAAGCAGGCAGCCACACCTCCACCTGCTCTATTTTCGCGGTCCTTCCTTACCCACTGTGAATATCCAGGAATTTTTTCGTACGGAGGCTTCACACACCAGTGAGTCATGTTTCCGTCACAGCAACAACATCAGCACGATGTCGCATGACGAAATTGTGTGAGAGGTGGCCAATGTTTGTACGTAGCCCTCTCACGTTGGCCGACACCACAATGAGGCGGTGGCTGGGTCGCCCGTTTCTTTGAGGTGCAGCGGCCGGGCGAGGCGTGTTAGTGCCTGCCCTGCCACGAGAGGGTGTTCCAGTTGAGGTGTTCACTGGACTGTGGTTGCCAACTGGGAGGCTGGAGGGGGTTTTGAAAGGGCTGTTGAGGGTGGGAAGTTGGTTGGCTTGCCAAGCACTCTGTCAGAACCCTTCTGAGAAGCATTTCCTGGCGTTGATCAGCAGCACGACTGTAACACACCTCGTGTGTGTGTCCGAAGCGGAAACAGTAGTAGCAGCGAGGCCTTTCTCCGTCTCTGCCTAGCCCCAGGGTCCTGATGTCTTGTGAGTGACTCAGGCGGGGTGGTTGCTCATTTGTTGTGGAGTGAGGATCTGCCTGCTGCTGGTTATGGCGCTTATAGCTTCTCCACCTCCTGTTATTGTTGTTGCTGCTGCTGTTGTTGTTGTTGTTGTTGTTGTTGTTGTTGTTGTTGATGTTGTTGTTGTTGTTGTTGTTGTTGTTGTTGTGTCTGTTGATGTTGCCGTTGTTGTTGCTGTTGTTGATTATGCTGTGATTGCTATTGCTGCTGTTGCTACTACTGCCGTCATTGCTGTTGCTGCTGTTGCTTCTATTGTTGCTGTTGGTGGTGGTTGTGGAGTTATGTGTTCTGTTTGTGCTGTTCCCGACATTTCCGCTGCTGTTGGGCTGGGAGGGGGGACTTGCGTTGGTATTGGTGTTCATGTTCACTGGGGGAGTGGTGGTGGTTGTGGCAGCGTTGGTGGTGGTGCCCGCTGCATGAAGTGCAGCGTGGCGAAGGGCATGTGTTGTAAGGGCCGCGAAATTTGGACTGCTGAGGGCTTCGTGAAAAAAGCGGAGCATAGCCACGCACCAAATCAGTCTGTCATCAAGCGTGCAAAAGCACGCGCTGTGATGAAAGAAAGGGCTGAGGGGACCGTGGAGCCAGTGCATGCAGTGAGGGATGCAGCTGAAAGGGACATGAGGTTGGCTGCCAGGGCTGACATGCCACGGGAAGGTGACATTAACCGCAGCATCAGACGCTACCGCAAGCGAGCAAGGCAAGCTCCTGCTGAGCCGGCAACCATCGGTGATCTCGTCATACCACCGGAGCTTGGTCTGACCCAAGAGTCGCGGAGCCTGCCTGCAACAGGCTTCTTGTTGTATGACGAGGCCTACAATGACAAAAGGATAGTACTGTATAGCAGTGACTGGGGGCTGCAGAATCTAGCCTACAGTCTTCGCTGGGCAGCTGATGGCACGTTCAAGGTCTCTCCAGTACTCTTCCACCAGCTGTATCCAATACACGCCACCGTCCTGGGTATAACAGTGCCTTGTGCATATGCACTGCTGCAAGACAAGAGCGCACACACCTACAGGCAGGTAGGTTCAGGCACGGATTCAAGCTCGATAAAGTTAGATTAGAAAAAGGAAATAGGAAGAAATTGGTTCTCAATCAGAGTGGTAGATAACTGGAATAGACTCAGTAATCAGGCTGCCAGTGCAGTCAATATTGAGCTTTTAAAGAAGATTAACCAAATTTATGGATAGGTATGTACGTATATTTTATACAGGGACCGCCTTGTGTAGGCCTGCGGGCTTCTTGCAGCTTCCCTTATGTTCTTTTGTTCTTAGGTGCTGAGCAAAGTGCGCGCAGCCATACATGAGAGTCATCCAGATGCGCCGGGCCTCGATAACTGATCTCGAGCGAGCGACTATGAACGTGATCCAAGAAGTCTTCCCCCAAAAGCTGCAGTCCACCAGCTTTTTTCACCTCGCCCAGAACGTCTGGAGAAAGGTGCAGAATTTCGGACTCCAGCAGCGGTACGCCGATGACGCCGACTTTGCGCTGTAGTTGAGAAGTATTTCAGATTTGTTCATGTTTATAAGTTCGCAATATTTGACTTTTACACACACACACACACACACACACACACACACACACACACACACACACACACACACACACACACACACACACACACACACTCATTCACTCACTCTTACACTCATTCACTCACTCACACTCACTGACTCGCACTCACATTCGCACATTCACTGCAGAAGCCTTTTCAATTAATACAACTAACGATAAATATCTTTGCAGGTGCGGAGCCTACTGGCTATCGCGTTCCTGCCCCCCGCCGATATTCCTGCTGCGTTTCATGCGGTAGCCGGTTCCCTGCCAGACGACTGCATTAACCTAGTCACGTAATTCGAGATTACGTACATAGGCCGCGAGCTTGGTGGCAGATGGAGGCACCCAGCCTCGATCGGTTGGGTCGCACGAACAACAGCATTGAGAGGTGGCACCGGAGGTTTGCAGGAAGAGCTGGTGTCCATCCCAATGTCTTCAGCCTGATCCAACCAATCTAGGCCAAGGAAGAACATTGGCGAGTGAAGGTGGCAAAGGTGCAGGCCGGGGCGGCACTGAGATGCCGGAAGCCTCAGTGGGAACAGCTAAGTGATCGTCTCGCAACTCTGGCACACCGACGCCGCGATGGAGATGTTAACATCATGGACTATGTGCACAGTGTGGGTCACAGCTTGACATTCTAAAATGTCATGTGCACAGCAGTTCCTTTCTATTTATTTCTTTTTGTGATAGCTGAAGTTTGTTTGCTGCAGGCAAAAAACCTTATATGTACTTCTATGAGTTTATGATTATTTAGTGCGGACATGTAAATCTGTTTTTTTTTTTTTTTTCGTCAAGAAGATTATTCTTGTTTGGCTGCAGGCAAATAGCTGCCATTATATATATTTTCTCTTCTTTAATTGAGTTTTGTCTGGCTGCAGGAAAGTAGCAGAAAGATGTGGTCCAGTCATCTATGGAATAAATGTTATTGTAATTGGGATCAGTCTATCTTTAGCCAGTTTTCGTTTTCTCTTTTGTTTTGTGGGGGGTGGTAGGGGAGATGGGGATAGCACAAAAAAATGCAGGTTCAGAGTAAGCATCCTCTGGATGTACGTCTATAAGAAGCATTTGAAGAAGGACGAGTCTACTATTGTTATTATTATTAGTATTAGTAGTATTAGTATTAGTATTAGTAGTAGTAATAGTGTTAATAGTAATAGTAGTAGTAGTAGTAGTAATAGTAGTAATAGTAGTAGTAGTAGTAGTAGTAGTAGTAGTAGTAGTAGTAATAGTAGTAGTAGTAGTAGTAGTAGTAGTAGTAGTAGTAGTAATAGTAGTAGTAGTAGTAGTAGGCCCTCTCTGGCATGATTCTCGGAAGGCTTACGGTCCGGATGGAGTCCCTCCTGTTGTTCTCAAAAACTGTGCTTCCGAACTAGCTCACTGCCTGGTCAAACTCTTTCGTCTGTGTCTCTCTACTTCTACTTATCCTTCTTGCTGGAAGTTTGCTCACATTCAACCTGTCCCTAAAAAAGGTGACCGCTCCAATCCTTCTAACTACCGCCCTATAGCGTTGATTTCCTGCCCTTCTAAAGCCTTTGAGTCTGTCCTTAACAAGAAGATAATGAGGCATCTATCAGCTCACACCCTTCTCTCTGATTGCCAGTATGGTTTCCGTAAAGGCCGATCTACTGATGATCTTCTTGCTTTCCTAACTGAATCTTGGTCATCCTCTTTTAGGGACTTCGGTGAAACTTTTGCTGTCGGCCTTGACATATCGAAAGCCTTTGATAGAGTCTGGCATAAATCTTTAATTTCTAGCCTACCCTCCCACTGATTCTATCCTTCTCTCTGTATCTTCATCTCCAGTTTCCTTTCCGACCCGTCTATTGCTGCTGTAGTGGACGGTCACTGTTTTTCTCCTAAAACTATCAACAGTGGTGTTCCTCAGGGTTCTGTTCTATCACCCACTCTCTTTTTATTATTTATCAATGATCTTCTAAATTTGACTTAATGCTCTATCCAATCCTATGCTGATGACATCACTTTGCATTTTTCAACGTTGTACAACTCAACAAGAATAAAATGACTCAAGGCGAGATGCTATAGGACACTTAACTTCTGATCTTTCACTAGTTTCTGATTGGGGCAGAGCAAACCATGTTTTGTTCAATGCCTCAAAAACTCAATTTCTACAACTATCTACTCGACATAACCTTCCAGATAACTATCCCCTCTTCTTCAATAACACTCAACTTCCCCTCTCCTCCACATTAAACACACTCGGTCTATCCTTTACTAAAAATCTAAACTGGCAATTTTATATCTCTACTCTTGCTAAATCAGCTTCCAAGAAGTTAGGTGTCCTATGGCGTCTGCGTCAATTTTTTTCTCTCTCTCTCAGCTGCTTGCTCTGTACAGGGGCCTTATCCGCCCATGTATGGAGTATGGCTCTCATGTCTGGGGAAGCTCAACTCATACAGGTCTTTTAAATAGGGTGGAGTCAAAAGCTTTTCGCCTAATCAACTCTCCTCCTGTAACTGACTGTCTTGACTCTTTAATTAAAGTCACCGCCGCAATGTTGCATCTTTATCTATCTTCTACCGCTATTTTCATGCTGACTGCTCTTCTGAACTTGCTAACTGCATCCTTTCCCCCCTCCCGCGGCCTCGCTGCACAAGACTTTCTACTTCTTCTCATCCTTATTCTGTCCATCTACCTAATGCAAGAGTTAACCAGTATCTTCACTCTTTCATCTCTTACACTGGTAAACTCTGGAACTCTCTTCCTTTGTCTGTTTTTCCACCTGCCTATGACTTCAATTCCTTCAAAAGAAGAGTGTCATGACACCTCTCATACTAAATTGGACTTCCTCCCCATGTCTATAATTCTCCTACTGTCCTCTTTACAGGGTCTGGCGACAAGTGGGATTTTTTTCTTATATTTACTTTATTTTTCCCTTAGCCAGTAACCTTTTAATGTAAAGAAAAAAAAGTAATAGTAGAAGTAGTAATAGTAGCAGTAGTAGTAGAAATAAAAGTAGTAGTAGTAGTAGTAGTAATAGTAGTAGTAGTAATAGTAGTTTTATTATTATTATTATTATTATTAGTAGTAGTAGTAGTAGTAGCAATAGTAGTAGTAGTAGTAGTAGTAGTAGTAGTAGTAGTAGTAGTAGTAGTTTTATTATTATTGTTATTATTATTATTATTATTATTATTATTAGTTAGTAGTAGTAGTAGTAGTAGTAGTAGTAACAGTAGTAGTAGTAGTAATAGTAGTAGTAGTAGTAGTAGTAGTAGTAGTAGTAGTAGTAGTAATAGTAGTAGTAGTAGAAGTAGTAGTAGTAGTTGTTGTAGTAGTAGTAGCAGTAGTAGTAGTTTTATTATTATTGTTATTATTATTATTATTATTATTATTATTATTATTATTATTATTATTATTATTAATATTATTATTATTATTACTACTAGCACTCTTGCCTCCTCCTCCTCCTCCTCCTCTTCCTCCTCCTCCTCCTCCTCCTCCTCCTCCTCCTCCTCCTCTTCCTCCTCCTCCTGCTCCTTCTCTTCCTCCTGCAGTATGGTTGCTAGGTATGGTAAAGGTGAATTAATATAG
>JAXIVD010001291.1:21398-36398 GCA_036785275.1 Cancer borealis | reverse complement strand
ATTATGTATGTGTCAAAGTAAGGAGGAAGGATGATGTTACTATACAACAGAAGGAGCAAGGAAAGAAATTAGAAGAATTACTTATGTGCTTGATTATGTATGTGTCAAAGCAAGAAGATAGGATGATGTTATTATATGACAAAAGGTGCAAGGGAAGATTATTTGTTAATTAAAATTATAGAAAACGGAAAGATTTTCAATGACAATCATTTTAAAAGTTAGTGTTCCAAAGAATAAGTGACCAAAGAATAAGTTGATTAACAGATCACGAAAACGTTGCAATAACGAGCAACGAAATTGGTGGCAGTGGTGGGATTTATTGCAACATTGATGATATTGCAACATTGAATATATTGTAACATTGATTATATTGCAGCAGTGCTTATATTGCAATATTTCAGAAATTGAAAAAGCGTATGAATTACAACAGTGGATCAATTGCAACATTGCAGAAATTGCAACATTGCATGAATTGCAACATTGCAGAAATTGCAACATTGCAAAAATTGCAACGTTGCAGAAATTGTTAGATATACTTTGCAACCTTATATAAATTGTTAGATGGATTAATAGATTGCAAGCAATCGTGAAATTGAAGACAAAAGGAAAAACATTTTCTTTGCAATTTCAACCTAGTTTGAAATTGTATGATTCTTTGTGACTTATATGAGACGCATTAATTCTGGATTGTCAAAACCAAGCAGTTTTGAAAGAAAAAAAAATATTGAGGTTCAGAGAATAAAATCACATTAACTTTTGATCTTGTGTTGCAAGAAAACCTTAGAGAAATGGCTCAAGCACAATCACTTGTCAGCACCAGCACCTATTTTTAGTAAGGATGATATTGTAGAGGCAATTACAGATAATGAAAGGAAGAATTATAATAAGATTATCGGATTACCGTATTCTGTGGAGGCAGTGAATCAAGCCTTATGCACGAGTTGTCATCTGTTACTCGTAGGCCGAGAGAGACATTAACTGAACTCTACATCATAATTGAAGGCATTGTTGAGCAGTTAGAATCACTTAAGCCTACAGGCAAGGAAGTTTATAGTGATATGTTTGTTTCCATTATTATAAATGCATTACCCAAAGACTTCTCAAACATTTTAACAGAAGCTGATATGAAAATTCCTTTGACTGTCTATTAAAAGGCATTAAAATATGTAGCCTCACATCCAAGCCCTCAGCTTACGGATGTTGCAATAAGGAAAGAAATGAGTAAGGGTATTCCAGTAAATTCCATCACCTCACAGGAAACGCCTGTCTATCAGATACCAACAGGAAGAAATGAGACGACTTATTGTCAGAGATGTGAGATAATCAGTCACGACACACAACACTGTCGAGCCTCAGATGTCAACGATTTGGTCATAATTTTAGGTGCCGATTCATCTATGGTAGTTATAGGAGCGGTGAATGGAAAATCAGGCCACGTATTTATTTAAGAGAAACTAGGAGATAAAATTGGTAAGGAGCAATTAGCATTAATTGATACTAGAGCAGGAGTCTCTTTAATAGGAGCTGAATTAGCAAGAGCATTAGGAAAAATTAAAATTATTCAAGATTTTTAACCACAATCCGTAACGCAAGTGGAAATGTTATAGCCACTGCAGGAAAAACAAGATTAACACTAGAAATAGGAGGAAGAAATTATATTCATGAATTAATTATTAATGAAGAAAGAGAATTAACTTCACAATTGATATTAGGCTGGCATTTTATGAAAAGGTACGATGTGAAATTTCAGACTAACCCACTGAAGCTCTTTATTGAAAGAAATTATTAAATACAGTTGAAATACCATTAGAACATACACTGCATATACCGAAAGAAAATAAAAACGCCACGAAAAGAGATTATAGAGAATAGTAAGTGCAAGTGTTCTGTAGCATATGCAACAGTATTAGAAGGAGAAAAAATAAGTTTTATAGAACTGGAAACCAGTTTAGTGGATTATTATACAACTATTTTTGAGAAAATATAACTTTTATTGTACTAGAGACCTGTCTAGTGCATTATGATATAGCTATTTTGAGCCAGTAGTAGGAAATGCTGGATCTCACACATTATGTCCGGGGATAGAGAAATTAGAATCTGATAGATAAAATTAAACATCTAGATTCATTATACAGTATATGAATATGACTAATGAGAAAATTGAGCGAGAACCAAGGAGAACCTTAGGAATTGTTCAGCCATGTAATAAAGAATATTTGCCAGTTGATCAGTGTTATAATGTGAATACCATAACAGAAAAAATTAAGGAGGAACAACAAAATTGTCTTTTTCAGACAATAGATGACATGTTTCCTGTAAACAGTAATGGAAACAAGATCCTAAAGTGACTTATTATGAAATATCCATCAGTCTTTGCAAACGATGATGATTCTCCAAGTGTACTTCCATTTTATTATCATAATATCAAACTAGAGTCAACCCATAAATCTAGAAAACCATACCCTGTTCCAGTTTGTTACCATGAAAAGGTAAAAGAACAAATTAAAATAATGGAAAAACATGGAATAATAAGACCTTCAAGATCGTCTTTTCAGTCACCTTTGGTGCCAGTAATAAAAAAGGATGGAAAATTAAGGCTTTGTATAGATTTCAGGAATTTAAATACTCATGTAATGAATGATTCATACCCCCTACCTAACATAAATAATATTCTTCATAACTTAGGTAAGGGAAAAATATTTTCATGTTTAGATTTAAAGCAAGGTTTTCATCAAATTCCTCTTACAGAAGACAGTAAAGCCTTAACTGCCTTTGTAACACCTGAAGGGTTATACGAACATAATGTCTTGCCAATGGGTTTGAAAGATAGTCCAATGTCGTTCTGTAGAATAATAAATCAAGTATTAATAGGCTTGACAGGCCATATACACATGTATACTTAGATGACATTATAATTCAAGGTACAGATTTGATGGATAATATAGATAATCTTGAAAGGGTATTCTTTAGACTCCAGGAATCAAAATTAGAAGTAAATTTAATGAAATGCACTTTCTTTACGACAAGTGTAAAGTATTTAGGACATATCATCTCCGCAGAAGGATTAAAACCTCAACCAAATATAAGAGAAGCAGTAAATAAGATGTCCACACCCAAAACAGTAAATGAATTATAGTCATTCTGGGGGTGACTAACTATAGAAAATTCATACAAGGTTATGCTAGGATGGCAGCTCCCTTAAATAAACTTACAGAAGGTCACAGGACAAAAGAAAAAAAATATATAAATACATAGAATGGAATAATGAAGCTAAAGAAGCATTTGTTAAACTCAAAAGAGTATTGTCAGAGCAAATAACACATTTTTTTTCCTGATTTTGAAAAAACATTTTATGTTACCACGAATGCTTCTAATGTTGCCATTGATGGTGTTCTACGACAAAGGGATGAATACGATAATCTGAGACCACCTACGTTTTTTGGCAGAAAATTAAATAAGGCTGAGATTAATTATAGAACTATTGAAGAAGAAGCACTAGCATTTGTGTATGGTCTGAAAATAAACAGGACATTATGTCTAAGATTTCTTATATTGGTTCACACTGATCACCGACCCTTGGTATGGTTATTATATACCTCTAATGCGAACAGTAAAATTGCTAGATGGCAATTATTAGTAGCTGAATATGATATTAAAGTGGAATATATCCCCGGTAAGGAAAATAAGGTAGCTGACTGTTACTCAAGATTAAGGCATCACAAGGATAGCCTAGAAGGTAATGATGATATTAATGAGTTATTGGAAAATGAAAATATATGTGTAGTAACAGAAGAAAAAGCAGATATGTATCTCGAATGGGATCTAGAATAGTTATTATGAGATTACAAGATGAAGATGAGTATTATGAATTATTGAGACAATCATTGTGAGATTACAAGATGGAGATGAGTATTATGGATTATTGAGACAATTATTATGAGTTTTCAAGATGAAGATAAGTATTATGGATAATTGCAACAATTGTTAAAGGAAGGTTATGATATCGACACAATTAAGAAAGAGTTAAGTAAGCACAAAAAGGAAGTTGGAAAATTGAATTTAGAAGAAATGATTGTGGATAATAATATTTTATATAGATCGAGTAAAAATAATTATGGTGAAATGACTAGACAGATTGTTATGCCTAATTCTTATAAACATCAAGCTTTGAAACTGGCACATTCTATGCTACCTGCAGGGCATGGGGGTGTGCAAGTTACATTAGCAAGATGTCAAAAGTTTATATACTGGTACGGTATGAATAAGGATGTTGAGAATTATTGCAAAGCATGTCTATATAATCGCTTTAAGCGACGTGGGGGACGCTCCAGCACCAGAAGTTATCCGGATATACTAATGCCTTTTGAATGTGTACACATGAATTTATTTGGGCCCATAGTAAATTCATAAAAAATTATATAAATATTGTTTAATATTGATTGATGTGCTTACAAGATATTTGATTGCTAAACCGATTAAAACAGACATTTGTGGAAGTAGCTCAAGTATTTTTTGAGTCAGTGGTATGTAAGCAAGGAGTACGTAAGACCTTGGTTACAGACCAAAGTAAAGAATTTGTTAATGAAATATGAAAAGGAGTAGCTAAGTTGTTGCAAATGAAACATAAAACAACCACTCAATACCTTCCACAAACAAATGGCGTAATAGAGAGATGGTACTGTATTGAAGATATTACGCACTTTAGTGCAGGATAATGTTAGTATTTGGGAAACAATGTTCCCTATAGCTATTTTTGCCTATAACACGGCATTTCATAGAAGCCTCCGAGACAGTCCATTTTTCTTAATGTATCTTAGGAACCCTTGTTTCCCTTTTAAAATTATGAAAGAAGAGAAAACATGGTATAATATTGATGATTATAAACAGGAAATGGAAAATAAAGCTAATTGAGTTTATGCAAGAAGCAAACTATATTTAGAGGAAGCTTAAGAATGTTACAAAGAAAAAATTTGAGAGCAAAGATAATAATAATTGAAATAGGAGACAGAATATATGTAGGACAAGTGCCAAGAAAAGGGTTACCGTCAAAACTACAACCAGCCTACAATGGTCCATTTAGAGTGTTAGAAGAAGTGAATGATGTAGTAATAAAAGGAAGAAATATTAGATCCGGTGATATAAAGACATTGCATACAAATAGAGTACGTGTTATATATGAAGATACTATTACACCACATTTAAATCCTAATGTGAAGAGAGTAAATCCAGTACATGAAAATGGAGAAACAAGAGAGACAAGAATAAGCCTTCAACCCGTAGATCTATTTCCGTTTTTTCTAAGGATACAGATGATAATTCAGTGGATAATGCAGTAAATAATTCAATGGGGAGTGCATTAGAAAATTCAATTGAAGAGGATAAAGAACCTATAGAATATACATAAAAATGTATATTAGTAATTTATTATTATATTTCTTTTAAAATAAGTATTGATGATATCACTGAACCCATTAAAAGAGCTGAAAACCTTACAATCAACATTAGTCGCAATTTTGATAGTGTGAAAGATAAGGATTTTACAAGTGATTTAATTATGCGAAGTGATTTAATTATGTGATATGTGTTTTGGATTTGATTCGAAGTTTAAGCAGTTACATTTGGCTGTGATTGATTACTTGATCCATATTTTAGGTTATAACTTAAATGATTCCAAGAGAAATAGACATACAAGTGTTGTAAATATTATTGGATCAATTGCAAATGCTCACTTTGGTACAGCAACACAAGACCAAATAAATCACATTAACGAGAAATTGCAATCTCTTAATCAATTTACGGAAGAAGAAAGAAGAGTCTGCAATGTACACTCTCTTATTCGAATGTTACTCTAGGTGATTTAACAAAATGTACACCAAGCATTAGATAAGCTGGAAACGACTACGAGTATGACTGAAAAAAATTAAATAAATTAAATAATACAATAACTGAATCAAATCAAGAAGTGCTTATATTAGAAACTTTTCTACATGTACAATTAGCTATGTGTTATCTCTGAGGATCATATAAATTTAAGAATTGGGTTACAGACCATGTTGGAAAACCATATTTCTTCTCACATTGTAACTAACACTATTTATTGAAATTATTAGATGATATTTCTGTTAAGATCATTGGTTTATTGTTCCCTCCTGAGCCAGAATTTTTAGGTTTACATAGAGCTGCTATTCGTATTGTATATAAGACTGCATTAAATGGATTGAGTTTCTACTTACTTATTCCCCTCAGAATTGATCCCATAGACACTTTTGATATCTTAAAATGGATTCTTTACCATATCCTAGTCCACATATTGATGCTTTCATGTTACATTATATATCAAAACATTATTTGGTTATTAGTGAGTCAAGAACTCATTATTTTTTGATGGATGATTTTAATGTATGTAAGAAATATGATGATTTATTGATTTGTCCACCAATGGGACCAGTTATTACAGAAATACTGATTTTTGTAAATTAGCATTGTTTCTTGAAAAACAATCTGTCTTTAACTGTGTAAAACACAAATTGTTTAGGTGTTTCCATCTATTTTTATTATATATTTGCAAGGATGGATTTATGCAACCAGTAGATAGCAAGCCATACCCGTTCTCTCTGCCTCTCCCCTTCACAACATGGGAACATGGAATTCTCATGAATGTTACTAATATCACCCTACTCAGCAGTAATAGATTGGAACCCATATCCTTTAACGACTACATTGATCAGCTGCAGCCTAAATTGAAGCAACAGGACGCTGCCGCGGGACTCCCGGAGTGGACGAGAATGGGTATCACGGTGTTGGTCACCCTACTCCTCGTCTTACTAGCTGTTGGACTGAAATGGGCGCGTGATTGCTGGCACGCTTCTCGATTATCCAAGCAACCGGACGACACCCAAGAGACTCATGAATTGATGCCGAATCCTGCACCGTCAACTTAAGCGGCGTGTCCACATCATTATTATGGTGCACGAGGACGTGCATTTTAAAGGTGAGGATATGTCGTGAGTCGACACACAGAACTGTGTTGTACAGTGGATAAACAGAGTGGGACAGAGGGTGCCAGGGAGACCCCTTGACCGCATACAAGATGTGGGCATAGAGGGGAGAAAGAGAAAGTTCAAGTGCCTTTGACGAACGGTTGGAAGAAGGCACACGGAAAAATTCGTTGGGTGCCAGCCGTTGTAGAACTAAACTTTATGAAATTGAAAAGAGACATAACTTTGTGAAATTATATAGAGACATAGCCTTAAGTTTTGAAAGTTAGGATCTCACAGACGTTGTGACTGGAGAGAATAGGTAACTGTCAAGATTTTGAAAATAAGACGTGGGCTGTATTAGAAACAGATTCACCCTGACTTACTAGGAGGAGGTTCACCCAACTCAGCTCCCAATGGGGCTGGGATATTGGGGTAAGTGGAAGCTCTCTTCTAATGCAGTCTTAAAAGCAGCCGTAGGATGTTAGTGTTAGGATTTGATTTTATGTAGGATTTGTGATTTAAAATGTATTGCTCCGTGTTTACTTTAAAATGTCTTGCTCCGTGATTATTTTTATTATGTGTTGCTCCATGATTATGAATATTTTTATAAGCTCCTAGAAGAATTACTTATGTGCTTAATTATGTATGTGTCAAAGCAAGGAGGAAGGATGATGTTACTATACAACAGAAGGAGCAAGGAAAAAAATTAGAAGAATTACTTATGTGCTTGATTATGTATGTGTCAAAGCAAGAAGATAGGATGATGTTATTATATGACAAAAGGTGCAAGGAAAGATTATTTGTTAACTAAAATTATAGAAAACGGAAAGATTTTCAATGACAATCATTTTAGAAGTTAGTGTTCTGTAACCCCGTGACCAAAGAATAAGTTGATTAACAGAACACGAAAACGTTGCAATAACGAGCAACGAAACATTTATTAATAGGGTAAATCACCCAACACAAATATTTTTTGTTTTGTTTTTGTTTTTCATTCAAAACATTTGTGAATCGAAGACAAATAGGTCATCATCATCACTGCTTATGGGCCGGACATTCTTCACCGATCGCGCAAACACCTTCCTTTTCGGCGCTCGTGGAGGAATTAGCAATTTTGGAATGTTAGTTTTCGGTGTTGCCGGAATTTTTTTTTTTTTTTTTTTTTTTTTTTTAATTCCCCCCATGATTCTCATTACCGCCTGCGGGCGGTTGCCGTTTCGGGGGTTGCTGCTGCTAAAAAAAAAAAAATAATAATAATAATAATAAAATAAAAAATATAAAAAAAAAACAGGAGAAAAGTCACAAGCAATTTTTCACACACACACACACACACACACACACACACACACACACACACACACACACACACACACACACACATAGACACACACACACACACACACACATACACACACACACACACACACACACACACACACACACACACACACACACACACACACACACACACAATGACGAGGACAAGTTATTTCAAATAAAATGAGACTCACCCACGCCTCTTATGGTGAAGTTTCAAATCGACTGCCTCCGATAATTATTTTTTTTCCGCTCCGCCCCTACATCCGGTTCTTTAGCGAATCGCACAGACAGATCGACATGACGTCACGTTATCACGCTGACAGAATGTCTTCAGGCAGGACGGCATTCGACGGAATATCGTGTAGCCAAGACGTGTTACTTTCTTGTCATTTTGTAGCAACTGACTTTTTCTGAAGGTGGCATGAATAATGCACATTGCACTTTTAACTGTGATGGCTGAGCAGAAAGCAAAAATACATGCAATAAATGCCACATACAAGGCTACACAAGCCTTGGAATCGATAATTTAATGTGTTAATCTTCATATGTGGACATTTTTGCATGAATTGATGTAAGATGGGGAATTGAATTTGGGATGCAAGTTATAATTATCATAATAGCCAATTGTCCGACTTTGAAAATTAAGATAAACCGTAATCCAATGACCCATGTAATTGTGACCCATCGATTCACTCAGTGTATTCATGATGAAAACGCATAGTTTCGCCTGTTTTCTAGCAATATGTATTAGGTCTGACACATGACTTTGCCCATGACAGCCTAGGAAATATACTCGATCGCCCAAGACGCCCGCTAGATAGTCCTGTATTTCACGTGCGTTCATGACGTGTTACGCACGGACAATGCAACGAACGTGACGATAATTGTCAATTTCTATGATGCCAGTAGTGTCAGCGAAAAACATGTTGACGCGATTTTGATTATGTCCTTTAACAAATGACATATTAATTCTTAGATTCCCTGATTTATCGAGGGGTATTGCATTATGAACGTCCTCCGTCACAAAGTTAAAAAAAAAATGTCACCGTCCTGCCATTATTGAAGGCGTCAAATGTTAACGAGTTACGCGTTTGGAAGCCTAACGATTCAAGAGTGGAGTAAAATAATTTTGACGCGTGATGCGGGAAAGAACTGCGGACATTGTAGACTGTCGCTCCATTCATCGTGATATGTACGTGTGATAGGTCAGCATGGTGAAAATATAATCCATTTTTATTCATTACTCCCTGCATGCTGTCCATGTCCACAATAATCATAGTCAAGTTTTGGGGTATGATTTGAGCAAAAGGTAATTCGGCGACCAAAGACGTTTGATTGGCTCCTAAGAGATACGTTTTATATAGCGTTCTATTATATGTGTATTGCATCGCCTTCAGACTTAGAGCACTATTCATCGATTCTAAGGCATGTGGATGAGGGGTGACGCGATTGACCCACAACTTAACCAATTCCAATTTAAATTTGAAGTTGTCGGCGGCCTGATGTGAATTGAGAATCCATGTTTTGTTAGCCAATTCTAATCGAATTCTCACGTCGACAGAATCAAGAAGGTAAGCATCGAGGCTGGCGATATCTGATAATAATGGTGCCGTGATCGATAATCCATGAGTTTTACAATTTTTTATCATAATTTTCTCGTCATTATTGACTCCCTTGAAGTATGCATCGTCATATTCATTTACAATACTTTTCGCCCCTTCATAATCGCGGTGGTAGAATGCAGCACGACCGATAGAATCGATTTTATCCTGAGGGATTATCATAATCATCTTAAGGAAGGCGTGGTAATTGAAAAGTGCATTTGACTCTACCATTTGCTCGTTGAAATAACACGCACAAGATTTAAACATCGTATTATTCAAACCATTAGTGAATACGACGTGATCTTCGTCGTCTAATGACGAGCCATCATTTTTCACTACACTAACTCGCAATTCTAGAGACAACGTTGACAGATCAAGAAATTGTCCCGGCACTCCAGGCACTCTAAATTCTATGTAGGAATCGCAAATTCCCGTATGATTATTATTAGCATTCCCATCCAAATTAACTGGGAGGACTTCCAATTTACTCCTCTAGGCGATGGAGGACTCGATCGCCCTCGCCCGCGTCACCCGCGGAAAATTTTCGCTCGCGGCGGTGAGATAATCAATCAGGGGTGTACTCGTGGCACCCCCCTGAACGTCCACCCCATAATGGGTCATCCTCCCGGTTAAACTAAATGCGGCATATTGAAAACGTCTGATTTATAGCAGCTTCGAGCTTTTCAGTTGCCTGGTAGTCTGTTTTCTCTTTTTTTTTACCTTTCTTCCGTGTTACTCCTCCACGTCGACGTGTTACTCTTCCTCCTCGAACTAACCTCTCACCCACCCCCTTCGCCGCCGTGATGCCTCTATTTTTTAAAGATTCACAAAGTCGCTTCCCCTCTAATACGTCTGACAAAACCCCCTTTCCCATTTGAATCGCCTCAGGAACAACCGTGCGTGCGAGAAAAGGAATCGCTTTTTTAGCGAAACCGCTTAACACGGAAAAAATTCCGCCCCCTCTTCCCAAATGAGGTGGAATAAAAACCCTGATATCATCTAGACCTCCACCCCTACTATGTGCAAAAAGCACGTCATATTCCGATCGAGTGGGGGTGAGAACGCTCTTGACATGATGGCCGCTATCTCTCGAATAAGAGGACGACTCTACTTGCCAAGTATTTATTTATTTCTGCCTGATGTGGAGTAAGACTGTGATTGACTTGTCCCTCACAAAGTAAATGGATCTACCAACTTGATCCGTGAGTTTAATTGCAATCGAATCGATAATTGATTTACTTAATGTTTTATAAGCAATTTGATGGAAATCTTTCCCACCGGAAGCTTCCATGCTAATGACTTCTAATAAATTTACATTCTGTCCGCCATATATCGTCGGGGTCACACAGTCGGCGTAAAATAGTGCAAAATCTATCCCACCATCTATTCGCGGCGGGAAAGAAGCTGGAATGAAGGAGGGGTTACCGTTGGCACCCGTGCGCGAACTGTATAAATCATACTTTGCGTGGTGATCAAAACCCAAGACTTGACCCATCCTGGATCCAAATTTCACGAGCAGAGAGCAGAAATGACTGTCATCGCTGCATTGTCCACTTCGAAAGATGCGCTCCACCCTTCTCGTCTTTTCATTATAGTTAAAAAATTGATCACTCGCAAAATATCGACTATACTTCGTCTTCATATTACTTTTTAATTCTTCAGCCAATTCGACATTAATGACACTCACCATATAACTCGTATCGCCAACCTCTATATTTGTTCTAGGCGTGTACGTATGCAGTTTATACAGACGACTTTCATCGCCGTGTGCTATCGCCCATATTTCTATTCTGCAAGGATAATCATTCGTCGCTAGACCTAAGTACTGTTTTGGGTAAAAACAATTTATCAGACCAATTTCATATTCCTTATTTGGATCGAGTTGGATGGGAGGATTTATTCTATTTTCAAAAACGATTGGCTGGTTGTGGGAAAAGGTCAGCGTTACCCAAGCTCGTCAGATACAAGTGGTGTTCCACCCACCTCCATGATCAAATAAATTAATAACGTCCAGTCAAGTCATGGATTACATTTATACTCGTTTTGCACACATCAAAGTTTTATATTCTCTCTTCCTCTCTCTCTCCTCTCTTCTCTCTCTCTTCTCTCTCCTCTCTCTCTCTTTCCTCTCTCTCACTCTCCTCTCTCTCTCTATCTCTCTCTCTCTCCTTCTCTCTCTCTCTCTCTCTCCTCTTCTCTCTCCTCTCCTCTCTCTCTCTCTCGTCTCCCTCTCTATCTCTCCTCTCTCCCTCTCTCTCTCTCTCTCTCTCTCGCTCTCTCTCTCTCTCTCTCTCTCTCTCTCTCTCTCTTCCTCTCTCTCTCTCTCTCTCTCTCTCTCTTTTTTTTTTTTTATTTATACAGAAAGATTATTACATGGGTCAATTTTTGTTAGCTAAAGGTGTCATCCTCTAGATGTCACCTATCTGAATAGTCTCCAACCCAAGAAGTAAATCATACAGATACAGACACATATATAATACAATAATAATACATAATAATACATAATATACGTATATAGTTTGTCTGTTTCAACTTCCCGTTTATATTTACTTAGTTTTCACTTCTACTTCTTAACTCCTCTAGTGTATCACCTACAGCACTTCACAGGAGCCACACATTTACTAACACTTTAAATTTCTGGCCTCCGCACCACTGCAACACTGAGTCGCGGCTATAGAATACCACATCGGGACGAACAGGTTGCTCTACCTAGAGACTACGAACGAAGACGTGACGGAGGAGCACTGTCAAACTACAGGAAGCTGCTGTGGGAAGCAAAGGCCGTCGTGGCTCGCACAAGAGGGTTGGCAGAAAAATTACGGCATGTGTGACACAGAGTGATGAAACCATGAGTGCCAGGTAGATGTTTGGGGCCCTAAATCATCATTCCGCTTCTTCTCTTCCATCCACTCATCTCAAGGAGGACAATTCTGTGATATTCTAAGAAAACACTGGCACATATTCAGGGCCAGATACTGTACAAAAATGCAGCCGCTCTCGCCCGCTCGCGTCGCCTCGCAGTGCAGTGGCTGCCAAATCGGTGACGGACTACTACGACCACGAACAGCCATTGAAGGTCCACATCACATCCACACAACCTTGGGAACTCACTGGCCGTGGAGCTGTGATGGGACCCCTGCCACGCGTGACGGTAAAACAGTACAATAGTCAACCTTTATAGACTGTTTCTCCCAGGTATGTGATAGCTAGTCCCTACAGCTGACCCATAAGGCGACTACCGTTCCCTCAGCTCTTACTTACAACATGTTCTCAGCGTTATGGCATCCATATGGCCAATCCTCTCCGACATGGGCGTGGAATTCAACAGCCGTCTATGGGGACCCCCTACAGTAGAGTGTTCGGATAAAAGTTGATACACTCCAGTACATATTACGCACAAGGACGACTAGGAATATGCGAACGCATCCACCGCACGATCAACAATGCCATTAAGGCCTCCATCGCCCCACAACAGCTCAGTCGACTGGCCGGAATCCTCCCAGCCAATACAGCTCACTTTAAACGCCGCGCCTAGTGACGCCAACGGTTAACCCTCCACATATGCATTCGTGACGCACCACTCCCTGCTTCCGGCAGAAAGCACCACCCTGCAGCCCTCATCATCCAGCACTCGGCATTCTCTACCACCCAGTACTTGAGGGAGCTGCAACGCGTTTCTACGTTCCGCCCACCAGGCGGTCCAGGATGCGGACAATTCACACGCGTCAAGAGTTGGCCAACTCCATTCGCTGTAGGTGACCCAGTACGGTGTCAAGATTTCTCCTCCTCACAGGCACCACAAGCTCACACCCACACTGTATGGGCTCTTCGTATATAACCAAGCTTCTTTCAACCCCTTCCAGGTGACTTACAGCACCGGGGCGGGACCACTACACAGTTCACATTAGCCATGCGAAACTATATCCGCGGACCGCCTAAACCTCAACCCAAGAAGTGAACCTACGCATGTCACCTCCCACCACTGATGCTGGTGGGGAAGAAGTGTGGGAACGAGCTGATGATCCAAGGCCGGGGGCCAGGAAATTGATTGGAGCGCACACGACCAAATTCCTGACCTGACGCTATTCATCGGCTGGAATGTGACTAATGGAATACTTTTTCTAGGGGGGAAATGGAAAGCTCCCTTTTGTGCCTCCTCTCTCAAATCGCTCCTCTCGGCTACGCAGCGATCTCTCTCCTTCTCTCTATCTCTCTCTCTCTCTCTATCTCTCTCTCTATATCTATCATATATATATATAATATATAATACTATATAATATATACTATATATATCTAATAAATAATATAATATTCAATATACATACATAACCTTAATCACAAATAATTAATAAACGTTTATTAATTGAAAACGCATTCATAAACTGAAAATATACATCTTTTAAATTGCTCTAATTCTATAACTAAACTGTGAGAAGTGGAAGATCTTTTATTTTCTTATTACAAAGGACTATCATACCAAATGTTAAGCATAGTGATGTGTGGTGGTATGTCGTGGGTCAGGTGAGGTCCGCATCACGACCTTGTCCAGCCCGGTGGTTTCTGTGACGGTTGATAGTCACGTCACACTTGGAGCCGTGGATGGACTCGAGCCTGTTGGGTTTCGTCCGCCTTAGTTTGGTGGAGGTGCCAAAGTCTCGTATAAGGGCACAATCACCCACATAGTGATATTGTGGAGGGGCAGCTGTAGGTGGTGGGTAGAGGTGCAGTTGAGGACGGTGGGGGTGGAGATGCAGCTGTGTTGGCGGGAAGGTGGTAATCCGGCGAGGATTAAGCAGGCATGGATTAGCACCCATAGTCCTCCTCCTCGCAATCCCGGCCAGTGAGGAAGAGACTCGTCCGCCCAAACGGTTTCATTGTTTATAGTTCCTTCAATTCACTTTCTTTTGCTTTCACTGTGTTGTGTGTTTATTACAAGTTCACTGTTCTTAATTGTGTAGAACTTCCATACTCTCACTCGAGGGAGGAGAAGGAGGATTAGGTAGGGGGTGGTAGGAAGGGTCAACACATTGACCCAGGCTGCTTCCGAGTGAGCGCCAAGACGGCACGTCCTGACCCTAGCGAAGTCAGTGGCCCGT
>JAXIVD010001291.1:0-15000 GCA_036785275.1 Cancer borealis | reverse complement strand
GCGAATGGTTGGCCACCTCTTGACGCGTGTGAATTGTCGCATCCTGGACCGCCTGGTGGGCGGAACGTAGAACGCGTTGCAGCTCCATCAAGTACTGGGTGGTAGAAGATGGCCGTGCTGGATGATGAGGGCTGCAGGGGTGGTGCTTTCTGCCGGAAGCCGTGGGTTGCGTCCGAAGCATATGTGGAGGGTAACCGTTGGCGTCACTAGGCGCGGCGTTTAAAGTGAGCTGTATTGCTGGGAGGATTCCGGGCCAGTCGACTGAGCTGTTGTGGGCGATGGAGGCCTTAATGGCATTGTTGATCGTGCGGTGGATGCGTTCGCATATTCCGTTTCCTTGTGCGTAATATGGACTGGTGTGTATCAACTTTTATCCGAACACCTCCTGTAGGGGTCCCCATAGACGGCTGGTGAATTCCACGCCCCTGTCGGAGAGGATGGCCCTAGGGATGCCAAACGCTGAGATAACATGTTGTAGTAAGAGCTGAGCAACGGTAGTCGCCTTATGGTCAGCTGTAGGGACAGCTATCACATACCGGGAGAAACAGTCTATAAAGGTGACTATGTACTGTTTACCGTCACGCGGGGCAGGGGTCCCATCACGTCCACGGCCAGTAGTTCCCAAGGTTGTGTGGCTGTGATGTGGCCCTTCAAGGCTGTTCGTGGTCGATAGTCCGTCCCGATTTGGCAGCCACTGCACTGCGAGGCGACCGAGCGGGCGAGAGCGGCTGCATTATTTGTACAGTATCTGGCCCTGAATATTGCCAGTGTTTTCTTAAATCCCGAATGTCCTCCTTGAGGTGAGTGGAGGGAAGAGAAGAAGCGGAATGATGATTTAGGCCCCAACATCACCTGGCCCTCATGGTTCATCACTCTGTTGTCACACAGCCGTAATTTTTCCTGCCACCTCTTGGCGAGCCACGACGGCCATTGCTTCCCCACAGCAGCTTCCTGTAGTTGACAGTGCTCCTCCGTCACGTCGTCGTTCGTAGTCTCTAGGTAGAGCAACTGTTCGTCCCGAGGTGGTTTCATAGCCGCGACTCAGTGTTGCAGTGTGCGGAGGCCAGAAATTTAAAGTGTTAGTAAATGTGTGGCTCTGTGAAGTGCGTGGTGATACACTAGTGAGTTAAGAAGTGAAGTGAAACAAGTAATATAAACGGAAGTGAAACAGACAAACTATATACGTTATTATGTATTATTATGTATTATTATGTATTATTATGTGTCTGTATCTGTATGATTTACTTCTTGGGTTGGACTTTCAGATAGGTGACATCTAAGGATGACACCTTTAGCTAACAAAAATGACCCATGTAATACTTTCTGTATAAATAAAAAAAAAAAAGAGAGAGAGAGAGAGAGAGAGAGAGAGAGAGAGAGAGAGAGAGAGAGAGAGAGAGAGAGAGAGAGAGAGAGAGAGAGAGAGAGAGAGAGAGAGAGAGAGAGAGAGAGAGAGAGAGAGAGAGAGAGAGAGAGAGAGAGAGAGAGAGAGAGAGAGAGAGAGAGAGAGAGAGAGAGAGAGAGAGAGAGAGAGAGAGAGAGAGAGAGAGAGAGAGAGAGAGAGAGAGAGAGAGAGAGAATAAAAACTTTGATGTGTGGCAAAACGAGTATAAATGTAATCCATGACTTGACTGGACGTTATTAATATATTTGATCATGGAGGGGGTGGAACACCACTTGTATCTGACGAGCTTGGGTAACGCTGACCTTTTCCCACACAACCAGCCAAATCGTTTTGAAAATAGAATAAATCCTCCCATCCAACTCGATCCAAATAAGGAATATGAAATTGGTCTGATAAATTGTTTTTACCCAAAACAGTACTTAGGTCTAGCGACGAATGATTATCCTTGCAGAATAGAAATATGGGCGATAGCACACGGCGATGAAAGTCGTCTGTATAAACTGCATACGTACACGCCTAGAACAAATATAGAGGTTGGCGATACGAGTTATATGGTGAGTGTCATTAATGTCGAATTGGCTGAAGAATTAAAAAGTAATATGAAGACGAAGTATAGTCGATATTTTGCGAGTGATCAATTTTTTAACTATAATGAAAAGACGAGAAGGGTGGAGCGCATCTTTCGAAGTGGACAATGCAGCGATGACAGTCATTTCTGCTCTCTGCTCGTGAAATTTGGATCCAGGATGGGTCAAGTCTTGGGTTTTGATCACCACGCAAAGTATGATTTATACAGTTCGCGCACGGGTGCCAACGGTAACCCCTCCTTCATTCCAGCTTCTTTCCCGCCGCGAATAGATGGTGGGATAGATTTTGCACTATTTTACGCCGACTGTGTGACCCCGACGATATATGGCGGACAGAATGTAAATTTATTAGAAGTCATTAGCATGGAAGCTTCCGGTGGGAAAGATTTCCATCAAATTGCTTATAAAACATTAAGTAAATCAATTATCGATTCGATTGCAATTAAACTCACGGATCAAGTTGGTAGATCCATTTACTTTGTGAGGGACAAGTCAATCACAGTCTTACTCCACATCAGGCAGAAATAAATAAATACTTGGCAAGTAGAGTCGTCCTCTTATTCGAGAGATAGCGGCCATCATGTCAAGAGCGTTCTCACCCCCACTCGATCGGAATATGACGTGCTTTTTGCACATAGTAGGGGTGGAGGTCTAGATGATATCAGGGTTTTTATTCCACCTCATTTGGGAAGAGGGGGCGGAATTTTTTCCGTGTTAAGCGGTTTCGCTAAAAAAGCGATTCCTTTTCTCGCACGCACGGTTGTTCCTGAGGCGATTCAAATGGGAAAGGGGGTTTTGTCAGACGTATTAGAGGGGAAGCGACTTTGTGAATCTTTAAAAAATAGAGGCATCACGGCGGCGAAGGGGGTGGGTGAGAGGTTAGTTCGAGGAGGAAGAGTAACACGTCGACGTGGAGGAGTAACACGGAAGAAAGGTAAAAAAAAAGAGAAAACAGACTACCAGGCAACTGAAAAGCTCGAAGCTGCTATAAATCAGACGTTTTCAATATGCCGCATTTAGTTTAACCGGGAGGATGACCCATTATGGGGTGGACGTTCAGGGGGGTGCCACGAGTACACCCCTGATTGATTATCTCACCGCCGCGAGCGAAAATTTTCCGCGGGTGACGCGGGCGAGGGCGATCGAGTCCTCCATCGCCTAGAGGAGTAAATTGGAAGTCCTCCCAGTTAATTTGGATGGGAATGCTAATAATAATCATACGGGAATTTGCGATTCCTACATAGAATTTAGAGTGCCTGGAGTGCCGGGACAATTTCTTGATCTGTCAACGTTGTCTCTAGAATTGCGAGTTAGTGTAGTGAAAAATGATGGCTCGTCATTAGACGACGAAGATCACGTCGTATTCACTAATGGTTTGAATAATACGATGTTTAAATCTTGTGCGTGTTATTTCAACGAGCAAATGGTAGAGTCAAATGCACTTTTCAATTACCACGCCTTCCTTAAGATGATTATGATAATCCCTCAGGATAAAATCGATTCTATCGGTCGTGCTGCATTCTACCACCGCGATTATGAAGGGGCGAAAAGTATTGTAAATGAATATGACGATGCATACTTCAAGGGAGTCAATAATGACGAGAAAATTATGATAAAAAATTGTAAAACTCATGGATTATCGATCACGGCACCATTATTATCAGATATCGCCAGCCTCGATGCTTACCTTCTTGATTCTGTCGACGTGAGAATTCGATTAGAATTGGCTAACAAAACATGGATTCTCAATTCACATCAGGCCGCCGACAACTTCAAATTTAAATTGGAATTGGTTAAGTTGTGGGTCAATCGCGTCACCCCTCATCCACATGCCTTAGAATCGATGAATAGTGCTCTAAGTCTGAAGGCGATGCAATACACATATAATAGAACGCTATATAAAACGTATCTCTTAGGAGCCAATCAAACGTCTTTGGTCGCCGAATTACCTTTTGCTCAAATCATACCCCAAAACTTGACTATGATTATTGTGGACATGGACAGCATGCAGGGAGTAATGAATAAAAATGGATTATATTTTCACCATGCTGACCTATCACACGTACATATCACGATGAATGGAGCGACAGTCTACAATGTCCGCAGTTCTTTCCCGCATCACGCGTCAAAATTATTTTACTCCACTCTTGAATCGTTAGGCTTCCAAACGCGTAACTCGTTAACATTTGACGCCTTCAATAATGGCAGGACGGTGACATTTTTTTTTTAACTTTGTGACGGAGGACGTTCATAATGCAATACCCCTCGATAAATCAGGGAATCTAAGAATTAATATGTCATTTGTTAAAGGACATAATCAAAATCGCGTCAACATGTTTTTCGCTGACACTACTGGCATCATAGAAATTGACAATTATCGTCACGTTCGTTGCATTGTCCGTGCGTAACACGTCATGAACGCACGTGAAATACAGGACTATCTAGCGGGCGTCTTGGGCGATCGAGTATATTTCCTAGGCTGTCATGGGCAAAGTCATGTGTCAGACCTAATACATATTGCTAGAAAACAGGCGAAACTATGCGTTTTCATCATGAATACACTGAGTGAATCGATGGGTCACAATTACATGGGTCATTGGATTACGGTTTATCTTAATTTTCAAAGTCGGACAATTGGCTATTACGATAATTATAACTTGCATCCCAAATTCAATTCCCCATCTTACATCAATTCATGCAAAAATGTCCACATATGAAGATTAACACATTAAATTATCGATTCCAAGGCTTGTGTAGCCTTGTATGTGGCATTTATTGCATGTATTTTTGCTTTCTGCTCAGCCATCACAGTTAAAAGTGCAATGTGCATTATTCATGCCACCTTCAGAAAAAGTCAGTTGCTACAAAATGACAAGAAAGTAACACGTCTTGGCTACACGATATTCCGTCGAATGCCGTCCTGCCTGAAGACATTCTGTCAGCGTGATAACGTGACGTCATGTCGATCTGTCTGTGCGATTCGCTAAAGAGCCGGATGTAGGGGCGGAGCGGAAAAAAAATAATTATCGGAGGCAGTCGATTTGAAACTTCACCATAAGAGGCGTGGGTGAGTCTCATTTTATTTGAAATAACTTGTCCTCGTCATTGTGTGTGTGTGTGTGTGTGTGTGTGTGTGTGTGTGTGTGTGTGTGTGTGTGTGTGTGTGTATGTGTGTGTGTGTGTGTGTGTGTCTATGTGTGTGTGTGTGTGTGTGTGTGTGTGTGTGTGTGTGTGTGTGTGTGTGTGTGTGTGTGTGTGTGTGTGAAAAATTGCTTGTGACTTTTCTCCTGTTTTTTTTTTATATTTTTTATTTTATTATTATTTTTTTTTTTTTTTTTTTTTTAGCAGCAGCAACCCCCGAAACGGCAACCGCCCGCAGGCGGTAATGAGAATCATGGGGGGAATTAAAAAAAAAAAAAAAAAAAAAAAAAAATTCCGGCAACACCGAAAACTAACATTCCAAAATTGCTAATTCCTCCACGAGCGCCGAAAAGGAAGGTGTTTGCGCGATCGGTGAAGAATGTCCGGCCCATAAGCAGTGATGATGATGACCTATTTGTCTTCGATTCACAAATGTTTTGAATGAAAAACAAAAACAAAACAAAAAATATTTGTGTTGGGTGATTTACCCTATTAATAAATGTTTCGTTGCTCGTTATTGCAACGTTTTCGTGTTCTGTTAATCAACTTATTCTTTGGTCACGGGGTTACAGAACACTAACTTCTAAAATGATTGTCATTGAAAATCTTTCCGTTTTCTATAATTTTAGTTAACAAATAATCTTTCCTTGCACCTTTTGTCATATAATAACATCATCCTATCTTCTTGCTTTGACACATACATAATCAAGCACATAAGTAATTCTTCTAATTTTTTTCCTTGCTCCTTCTGTTGTATAGTAACATCATCCTTCCTCCTTGCTTTGACACATACATAATTAAGCACATAAGTAATTCTTCTAGGAGCTTATAAAAATATTCATAATCATGGAGCAACACATAATAAAAATAATCACGGAGCAAGACATTTTAAAGTAAACACGGAGCAATACATTTTAAATCACAAATCCTACATAAAATCAAATCCTTACACTAACATCCTACGGCTGCTTTTAAGACTGCATTAGAAGAGAGCTTCCACTTACCCCAATATCCCAGCCCCATTGGGAGCTGAGTTGGGTGAACCTCCTCCTAGTAAGTCAGGGTGAATCTGTTTCTAATACAGCCCACGTCTTATTTTCAAAATCTTGACAGTTACCTATTCTCTCCAGTCACAACGTCTGTGAGATCCTAACTTTCAAAACTTAAGGCTATGTCTCTATATAATTTCACAAAGTTATGTCTCTTTTCAATTTCATAAAGTTTAGTTCTACAACGGCTGGCACCCAACGAATTTTTCCGTGTGCCTTCTTCCAACCGTTCGTCAAAGGCACTTGAACTTTCTCTTTCTCCCCTCTATGCCCACATCTTGTATGCGGTCAAGGGGTCTCCCTGGCACCCTCTGTCCCACTCTGTTTATCCACTGTACAACACAGTTCTGTGTGTCGACTCACGACATATCCTCACCTTTAAAATGCACGTCCTCGTGCACCATAATAATGATGTGGACACGCCGCTTAAGTTGACGGTGCAGGATTCGGCATCAATTCATGAGTCTCTTGGGTGTCGTCCGGTTGCTTGGATAATCGAGAAGCGTGCCAGCAATCACGCGCCCATTTCAGTCCAACAGCTAGTAAGACGAGGAGTAGGGTGACCAACACCGTGATACCCATTCTCGTCCACTCCGGGAGTCCCGCGGCAGCGTCCTGTTGCTTCAATTTAGGCTGCAGCTGATCAATGTAGTCGTTAAAGGATATGGGTTCCAATCTATTACTGCTGAGTAGGGTGATATTAGTAACATTCATGAGAATTCCATGTTCCCATGTTGTGAAGGGGAGAGGCAGAGAGAACGGGTATGGCTTGCTATCTACTGGTTGCATAAATCCATCCTTGCAAATATATAATAAAAATAGATGGAAACACCTAAACAATTTGTGTTTTACACAGTTAAAGACAGATTGTTTTTCAAGAAACAATGCTAATTTACAAAAATCAGTATTTCTGTAATAACTGGTCCCATTGGTGGACAAATCAATAAATCATCATATTTCTTACATACATTAAAATCATCCATCAAAAAATAATGAGTTCTTGACTCACTAATAACCAAATAATGTTTTGATATATAATGTAACATGAAAGCATCAATATGTGGACTAGGATATGGTAAAGAATCCATTTTAAGATATCAAAAGTGTCTATGGGATCAATTCTGAGGGGAATAAGTAAGTAGAAACTCAATCCATTTAATGCAGTCTTATATACAATACGAATAGCAGCTCTATGTAAACCTAAAAATTCTGGCTCAGGAGGGAACAATAAACCAATGATCTTAACAGAAATATCATCTAATAATTTCAATAAATAGTGTTAGTTACAATGTGAGAAGAAATATGGTTTTCCAACATGGTCTGTAACCCAATTCTTAAATTTATATGATCCTCAGAGATAACACATAGCTAATTGTACATGTAGAAAAGTTTCTAATATAAGCACTTCTTGATTTGATTCAGTTATTGTATTATTTAATTTATTTAATTTTTTTCAGTCATACTCGTAGTCGTTTCCAGCTTATCTAATGCTTGGTGTACATTTTGTTAAATCACCTAGAGTAACATTCGAATAAGAGAGTGTACATTGCAGACTCTTCTTTCTTCTTCCGTAAATTGATTAAGAGATTGCAATTTCTCGTTAATGTGATTTATTTGGTCTTGTGTTGCTGTACCAAAGTGAGCATTTGCAATTGATCCAATAATATTTACAACACTTGTATGTCTATTTCTCTTGGAATCATTTAAGTTATAACCTAAAATATGGATCAAGTAATCAATCACAGCCAAATGTAACTGCTTAAACTTCGAATCAAATCCAAAACACATATCACATAATTAAATCACTTCGCATAATTAAATCACTTGTAAAATCCTTATCTTTTACACTATCAAAATTGCGACTAATGTTGATTGTAAGGTTTTCAGCTCTTTTAATGGGTTCAGTGATATCATCAATACTTATTTTAAAAGAAATATAATAATAAATTACTAATATACATTTTTATGTATATTCTATAGGTTCTTTATCCTCTTCAATTGAATTTTCTAATGCACTCCCCATTGAATTATTTACTGCATTATCCACTGAATTATCATCTGTATCCTTAGAAAAAACGGAAATAGATCTACGGGTTGAAGGCTTATTCTTGTCTCTCTTGTTTCTCCATTTTCATGTACTGGATTTACTCTCTTCACATTAGGATTTAAATGTGGTGTAATAGTATCTTCATATATAACACGTACTCTATTTGTATGCAATGTCTTTATATCACCGGATCTAATATTTCTTCCTTTTATTACTACATCATTCACTTCTTCTAACACTCTAAATGGACCATTGTAGGCTGGTTGTAGTTTTGACGGTAACCCTTTTCTTGGCACTTGTCCTACATATATTCTGTCTCCTATTTCAATTATTATTATCTTTGCTCTCAAATTTTTTCTTTGTAACATTCTTAAGCTTCCTCTAAATATAGTTTGCTTCTTGCATAAACTCAATTAGCTTTATTTTCCATTTCCTGTTTATAATCATCAATATTATACCATGTTTTCTCTTCTTTCATAATTTTAAAAGGGAAACAAGGGTTCCTAAGATACATTAAGAAAAATGGACTGTCTCGGAGGCTTCTATGAAATGCCGTGTTATAGGCAAAAATAGCTATAGGGAACATTGTTTCCCAAATACTAACATTATCCTGCACTAAAGTGCGTAATATCTTCAATACAGTACCATCTCTCTATTACGCCATTTGTTTGTGGAAGGTATTGAGTGGTTGTTTTATGTTTCATTTGCAACAACTTAGCTACTCCTTTTCATATTTCATTAACAAATTCTTTACTTTGGTCTGTAACCAAGGTCTTACGTACTCCTTGCTTACATACCACTGACTCAAAAAATACTTGAGCTACTTCCACAAATGTCTGTTTTAATCGGTTTAGCAATCAAATATCTTGTAAGCACATCAATCAATATTAAACAATATTTATATAATTTTTTATGAATTTACTATGGGCCCAAATAAATTCATGTGTACACATTCAAAAGGCATTAGTATATCCGGATAACTTCTGGTGCTGGAGCGTCCCCCACGTCGCTTAAAGCGATTATATAGACATGCTTTGCAATAATTCTCAACATCCTTATTCATACCGTACCAGTATATAAACTTTTGACATCTTGCTAATGTAACTTGCACACCCCCATGCCCTGCAGGTAGCATAGAATGTGCCAGTTTCAAAGCTTGATGTTTATAAGAATTAGGCATAACAATCTGTCTAGTCATTTCACCATAATTATTTTTACTCGATCTATATAAAATATTATTATCCACAATCATTTCTTCTAAATTCAATTTTCCAACTTCCTTTTTGTGCTTACTTAACTCTTTCTTAATTGTGTCGATATCATAACCTTCCTTTAACAATTGTTGCAATTATCCATAATACTTATCTTCATCTTGAAAACTCATAATAATTGTCTCAATAATCCATAATACTCATCTCCATCTTGTAATCTCACAATGATTGTCTCAATAATTCATAATACTCATCTTCATCTTGTAATCTCATAATAACTATTCTAGATCCCATTCGAGATACATATCTGCTTTTTCTTCTGTTACTACACATATATTTTCATTTTCCAATAACTCATTAATATCATCATTACCTTCTAGGCTATCCTTGTGATGCCTTAATCTTGAGTAACAGTCAGCTACCTTATTTTCCTTACCGGGGATATATTCCACTTTAATATCATATTCAGCTACTAATAATTGCCATCTAGCAATTTTACTGTTCGCATTAGAGGTATATAATAACCATACCAAGGGTCGGTGATCAGTGTGAACCAATATAAGAAATCTTAGACATAATGTCCTGTTTATTTTCAGACCATACACAAATGCTAGTGCTTCTTCTTCAATAGTTCTATAATTAATCTCAGCCTTATTTAATTTTCTGCCAAAAAACGTAGGTGGTCTCAGATTATCGTATTCATCCCTTTGTCGTAGAACACCATCAATGGCAACATTAGAAGCATTCGTGGTAACATAAAATGTTTTTTCAAAATCAGGAAAAAAAATGTGTTATTTGCTCTGACAATACTCTTTTGAGTTTAACAAATGCTTCTTTAGCTTCATTATTCCATTCTATGTATTTATATTTTTTTTTTCTTTTGTCCTGTGACCTTCTGTAAGTTTATTTAAGGGAGCTGCCATCCTAGCATAACCTTGTATGAATTTTCTATAGTTAGTCACCCCCAGAATGACTATAATTCATTTACTGTTTTGGGTGTGGACATCTTATTTACTGCTTCTCTTATATTTGGTTGAGGTTTTAATCCCTCTGCGGAGATGATATGTCCTAAATACTTTACACTTGTCGTAAAGAAAGTGCATTTCATTAAATTTACTTCTAATTTTGATTCCTGGAGTCTAAAGAATACCCTTTCAAGATTATCTATATTATCCATCAAATCTGTACCTTGAATTATAATGTCATCTAAGTATACATGTGTATATGGCCTGTCAAGCCTATTAATACTTGATTTATTATTCTACAGAACGACATTGGACTATCTTTCAAACCCATTGGCAAGACATTATGTTCGTATAACCCTTCAGGTGTTACAAAGGCAGTTAAGGCTTTACTGTCTTCTGTAAGAGGAATTTGATGAAAACCTTGCTTTAAATCTAAACATGAAAATATTTTTCCCTTACCTAAGTTATGAAGAATATTATTTATGTTAGGTAGGGGGTATGAATCATTCATTACATGAGTATTTAAATTCCTGAAATCTATACAAAGCCTTAATTTTCCATCCTTTTTTATTACTGGCACCAAAGGTGACTGAAAAGACGATCTTGAAGGTCTTATTATTCCATGTTTTTCCATTATTTTTATTTGTTCTTTTACCTTTTCATGGTAACAAACTGGAACAGGGTATGGTTTTCTAGATTTATGGGTTGACTCTAGTTTGATATTATGATAATAAAATGGAAGTACACTTGGAGAATCATCATCGTTTGCAAAGACTGATGGATATTTCATAATAAGTCACTTTAGGATCTTGTTTCCATTACTGTTTACAGGAAACATGTCATCTATTGTCTGAAAAAGACAATTTTGTTGTTCCTCCTTAATTTTTTGTGTTATGGTATTCACATTATAACACTGATCAACTGGCAAATATTCTTTATTACATGGCTGAACAATTCCTAAGGTTCTCCTTGGTTCTCGCTCAATTTTCTCATTAGTCATATTCATATACTGTATAATGAATCTAGATGTTTAATTTTATCTATCAGATTCTAATTTCTCTATCCCCGGACATAATGTGTGAGATCCAGCATTTCCTACTACTGGCTCAAAATAGCTATATCATAATGCACTAGACAGGTCTCTAGTACAATAAAAGTTATATTTTCTCAAAAATAGTTGTATAATAATCCACTAAACTGGTTTCCAGTTCTATAAAACTTATTTTTTCTCCTTCTAATACTGTTGCATATGCTACAGAACACTTGCACTTACTATTCTCTATAATCTCTTTTCGTGGCGTTTTTATTTTCTTTCGGTATATGCAGTGTATGTTCTAATGGTATTTCAACTGTATTTAATAATTTCTTTCAATAAAGAGCTTCAGTGGGTTAGTCTGAAATTTCACATCGTACCTTTTCATAAAATGCCAGCCTAATATCAATTGTGAAGTTAATTCTCTTTCTTCATTAATAATTAATTCATGAATATAATTTCTTCCTCCTATTTCTAGTGTTAATCTTGTTTTTCCTGCAGTGGCTATAACATTTCCACTTGCGTTACGGATTGTGGTTAAAAATCTTGAATAATTTTAATTTTTCCTAATGCTCTTGCTAATTCAGCTCCTATTAAAGAGACTCCTGCTCTAGTATCAATTAATGCTAATTGCTCCTTACCAATTTTATCTCCTAGTTTCTCTTAAATAAATACGTGGCCTGATTTTCCATTCACCGCTCCTATAACTACCATAGATGAATCGGCACCTAAAATTATGACCAAATCGTTGACATCTGAGGCTCGACAGTGTTGTGTGTCGTGACTGATTATCTCACATCTCTGACAATAAGTCGTCTCATTTCTTCCTGTTGGTATCTGATAGACAGGCGTTTCCTGTGAGGTGATGGAATTTACTGGAATACCCTTACTCATTTCTTTCCTTATTGCAACATCCGTAAGCTGAGGGCTTGGATGTGAGGCTACATATTTTAATGCCTTTTAATAGACAGTCAAAGGAATTTTCATATCAGCTTCTGTTAAAATGTTTGAGAAGTCTTTGGGTAATGCATTTATAATAATGGAAACAAACATATCACTATAAACTTCCTTGCCTGTAGGCTTAAGTGATTCTAACTGCTCAACAATGCCTTCAATTATGATGTAGAGTTCAGTTAATGTCTCTCTCGGCCTACGAGTAACAGATGACAACTCGTGCATAAGGCTTGATTCACTGCCTCCACAGAATACGGTAATCCGATAATCTTATTATAATTCTTCCTTTCATTATCTGTAATTGCCTCTACAATATCATCCTTACTAAAAATAGGTGCTGGTGCTGACAAGTGATTGTGCTTGAGCCATTTCTCTAAGGTTTTCTTGCAACACAAGATCAAAAGTTAATGTGATTTTATTCTCTGAACCTCAATATTTTTTTTTCTTTCAAAACTGCTTGGTTTTGACAATCCAGAATTAATGCGTCTCATATAAGTCACAAAGAATCATACAATTTCAAACTAGGTTGAAATTGCAAAGAAAATGTTTTTCCTTTTGTCTTCAATTTCACGATTGCTTGCAATCTATTAATCCATCTAACAATTTATATAAGGTTGCAAAGTATATCTAACAATTTCTGCAACGTTGCAATTTTTGCAATGTTGCAATTTCTGCAATGTTGCAATTCATGCAATGTTGCAATTTCTGCAATGTTGCAATTGATCCACTGTTGTAATTCATACGCTTTTTCAATTTCTGAAATATTGCAATATAAGCACTGCTGCAATATAATCAATGTTACAATATATTCAATGTTGCAATATCATCAATGTTGCAATAAATCCCACCACTGCCACCAATTTCGTTGCTCGTTATTGCAACGTTTTCGTGATCTGTTAATCAACTTATTCTTTGGTCACTTATTCTTTGGAACACTAACTTTTAAAATGATTGTCATTGAAAATCTTTCCGTTTTCTATAATTTTAATTAACAAATAATCTTCCCTTGCACCTTTTGTCATATAATAACATCATCCTATCTTCTTGCTTTGACACATACATAATCAAGCACATAAGTAATTCTTCTAATTTCTTTCCTTGCTCCTTCTGTTGTATAGTAACATCATCCTTCCTCCTTACTTTGACACATACATAATTAAGCACATAAGTAATTCTTCTAGGAGCTTATAAAATTATTCATAATCATGGAGCAACACATAATAAAAATAATCACGGAGCAATACATTTTAAAGTAAACACGGAGCAATACATTTTAAATCACAAATCCTACATAAAATCAAATCCTAACACTAACATCCTACGGCTGCTTTTAAGACTGCATTAGAAGAGAGCTTCCACTTACCCCAATATCCCAGCCCCATTGGGAGCTGAGTTGGGTGAACCTCCTCCTAGTAAGTCAGGGTGAATCTGCTTCTAATACAGCCCGTCTTATTTTCAAAATCTTGACAGTTACCTATTCTCTCCAGTCACAGCGTCTGTGAAATCCTAACTTTCAAAACTATATAATTTCACAAAGATATGTCTCTTTTCCTTTTCATAAAGTTTAGTTCTACAACGGCTGGCACCCAACGAATTTTTCCGTGTGCCTTCTTCCAACCGTTCGTCAAAGGCACTTGAACTTTCTCTTTCTCCCCTCTATGCCCACATCTGGTATGTGGTCAAGGGGTCTCCCTGGCACCCTCTGTCCCACACTGTTTATCCACTGTACAACACAGCTCTGTGTTGTCGACTCACGACAAATGAATAAAATGGACCATCGCCTTTACATAATCCTTTTGAATAAATAAGATGTCAAGTTAAGTTCTCCCCGATAGAGAGATAGGGAGGGAGAGGGAGAGGCGGGAGGGAGAGGGTGGGAAAGAGATGGAGAGAGAGAGAGGGGGAAAGAGAGAAGAGCGAGAGAGAGATAGAGGGAGGGAGGGTGATGGTGAATGAGAGAGAGAGAGAGAGAGAGAGAGAGAGAGAGAGAGAGAGAGAGAGAGAGAGAGAGAGAGAGAGAGAGAAGAAGAGGGAGAAGAGAGAGAGAGAGAGAGAGAGAGAGAGAGAGAGAGAGAGAGAGAGAGAGAGAGAGAGAGAGAGAGAGAGAGAGAAGAAAGAAAAAGAGAGAAAGAGAGAGAGAGAGAGAGGAGAGAGAGAGAGAGAGAGAGAGAGAGAGAGAGAGAGAGAGAGAGAGAGAGAGAAGAGAGAGAGAGAGAGAGAGAGAGAGAGAAGAGAGAGAGAGAGAGAGAGAGAGAGAGAGAGAGAGAGAGAGAGAGAGAGAGAGAGAGAGAGAGAGAGAGAGAGAGAGAGAGAAGAGAGAGAATCACGCGTGTACGTAATTGATGGGTTGTGGGCTGCGGTCATGCCTTCCCACCACCCACCCCCCCACCCTTCTCCCACCCATCTTCTATCCACTGAGGAAACCGCCATTATACGTAGACACCACCTGCTACATGATAATAAATGGAACGGAAGAAGAGAATACATGAGAGAGAAAAAAACAAAACAAGGAAAAGTGTTGTTTAATGAGATTTGAGGGGCAGGCACATTCGCGTACATTACCGTCTACTACTACTCCTATGACTACTACTACTATTACTACTACTAC
>JAXIVD010001290.1:47500-90000 GCA_036785275.1 Cancer borealis | reverse complement strand
GCTGGTGTTATAGCCTTTATCGACTCCTTCTGCTTCAATATGGTACATATCGTAGAAGTACTGCGCTCGTATTGCCTCGCCAAGTCGAATACTCGCACACCTTGCTCATGTTTTTCTATGATTTCACGCTTTATTTCGATGGACATCATCTTTTTCTTCTTTGCACTGCTGTCCTTTCCTCTCACTTTCTTAGGACCCATGGTTACAAACAAGAAATTTGGTAAAATAAATGCACAAAAACACAGAACGCGAGCACAACAGAGATCCTTACGCGGCGAGGTAAACACAAGCAGAGAACGAATTTTGCACGGGAAAGCTGGGCGGGTGTATGGCTGTGTTCACTAAAGGCCGGGTCACACGGACAATTTTTTGTCGACAAATTTTGTCGACCTCGTCTCGCTGGAATATTTCGTCGACGCTGTGGTCACACGATGAAGTGCCGAGTCGGCGCCAAGACATCATTCGGCAACGCCCGAACTGGTAAATATAACCAAACTGGACCAACTGTATCAATACAAAGGCAGAATTCCCTACGTTGAAGACAGTCAAGACCCCTCCGTTTCCAAGCCCATTGCCGTTGTGGAGGGGCTTAGGGACCAGATATTGAGGTCTGATGCTGCAAAGTTTTGGACTTCAATATCTGATCCAACCAATTTTCGCTTGGCCTTTTTCTTTTTCTAAGTTAACTTCTCCTTGTTTCATCTATCTAATCTTCTTAACCTCTTACTATCCCCTTCCCGCCTGTGAGTGTCTCATAGGACATCGCCAGGGCTCATAGGCCCCTCAACACACCGTCATCCACCTCACCTGTGCCTTCCTACAGAGGACAGAGCAACTACCGTGTCTGTGATAGCATCATAGGACATCACCAGGGCTCATAGTGTTCCCCAAGGGATCCTCGCAGCCCTAAAACAACAACAACAACGACGACAGTCAAGACATTCATCCTGCTTCAGTGCTCCAAAATGAACGGCGCAAGTGACACGGATTCAGACATAAATATTGCAGAAATTGTACTGCTGCTAGCGTTAAAAAAAAAAGCAGCTGCAACAGAAGAACGCAGCCCTGACGCTGACTCGTACCTCAAATTTTGGCTCGCAATTCAAAGCAAAAAATTGACTTAGTGACGGCTCGTGTCTCAAAAAACTTGTATGTTGGGGCACTCGTAAGTCAAGGTTCCACTGTATATATATATATATATATATATATATATATATATATATATATATATATATATATATATATATATATATATATACATATATATATATATATATATATATATATATATATATATATATATATATATATATATATATATACATATATATATATATATATATATATATACATATATATATATATATATATATATATATATATATATATATATATGTATATATATATATATATATGTATATATATATATATATATATATATATATGTATATATATATATATATATATATATATATATATATATATATATATATATATATATATATATATATATATATATATATATATATATATATATATATATATATATATATATATATATATATATATATATATATATATATATATATATATATATATATATATATATATATATATATATATATATATATATATATATATATACATACATACATACATACATATATATATATATATATATATATATATATATATATATATATATATATATATATATATATATATATATATATATATATGTATGTGTGTATATATATATATATATATATATATATATATATATATATATATATATATATATATATATATATATATATATATATATATATATATATACATACACACACATTACCTCCGCTTTAGGACTATGTCATGCTAATAGCTGACGACAGAAAAGTCCAGGGAATTGCACCATAGTGCAATGTAACATTATAATTAAAACTTACAAATATATTTTTTTTCCCAAAGTTTAGATGAGAAATACGACCAAACTCAAGCTTTTCTTGTACTCTAGGAACATAATCTTTACTTGTGTAAAGGTTACATTCCTAGGTTACTAGAAAAAATGGTAATGGTCAAAATGTGTAAAATATTGGGATTGAATAAGAATCTGAATACATATGAAACTTTAAAATTGACCTGATAGTGGGGAGAACCATGAATGTCAGGCGAAAACCCTTCACCTGACATTCATAGTTTGAATCCATTTATTATTTTTTTAAATGCCTTCCCAAATTTAGGTGCATCTTATAAGCCGTCAAATATGGTATATTTCATATACAGTGGTACCTTTTATCTCTGCTCCCAAATATATTTTTTTGAGAAAAAATTGTCTCAGTTTTGGAATGTATTGTTGGGACCTGTCTGAGACATGCCCCTTTGCCCACAATGCATTTATTTAAAGAAAGGATTATCGGGTCAGTTTATCTATATCCATCGCTCTGTTCGGTACTACAGAACAGGGTAATTTTAAGATAACTTCTTTTTGGTAAAAAAAAGCCTCTTAAATGGCAGTAAATACAGTATTTTTATACTGTATTTTTTATAGTTATTACTTCTGTTTTGGGTTGACCAAATATGAAATACACCTTTATGTTGTATTTTCAGGAAACATGAATGGTTCCAGAAGGACCTCCCAGCATATCTCTTCCCTCCACCGTATGATCATGACAACTCTGTTATAGATCAAGAAGCAATAACTGAAGTTTGTGAGGTAAGCAACTCATATATATATATATATATATATATATATATATATATATATATATATATATATATATATATATATATATTTTAACATCTATCTATATCTTTGCTTGTTCCCCTGTGGGAATTATCCTCACTGGGGTGACAATGGCAGAACAGTCTCCATTTTAGCCTGTTCCAGCATTCCCTTACTGCGTGGTCAAGGCCCCAGTGATATCTATCTCTCCCTTCAGTACTCATTCACTCTGTTTATCCTTTTCACTAGTGGACTCCCTCTCGTATTTTGCCCTTCAACTAAACTCGTGTACACTCTTAACAAGCTCATTCCCTTTTATTCATACCGTGTGTTTGAAGTAACACACACACACACACACACACACACCCACCCACCCACCCACCCACCCACCCACCCACCCACCCACCCTCCCTCCCTCCCTCCCTCCCTCCCTCCCTCCCTCCCTCCCTCACTCACTCACTCTGTGTGTGTCTGTGCTGTGCTGTGCTGTGCTGTGTTGTGATATTTACCTGCTGCACAGACTATCTATAGCAGCAGCATAGAAAAAAAATTCTGTGTATGCTTTGAGAAAATGTTTTGGGTGATATGAGTGTTGACCAAATTTTATAAACAAAATGCTTGAAAAATGGTAAATACATACTACTTTCATCCTGCATTTGGTTCTGCCCCAGAAATAGGCTCACTACTCTATTTAATTTTTTTATGTTATTTAAGTGGAAGTATTTACAGTGCCCTACTTTTTTTCTTTTTTTTTAATGTGGATTAGCATTTTTTGCAACCCCATAATGTAAGTTCAATTATTTGACAGAAATTCCAAGTAGAATCAGCAGAAGTTCAAAGTGCAATATTGTCGGAAGATCAACACAACCAGCTGAAAATTGCCTACAATCTGATTGTTGACAACAAGCGTTTTGCTGATGCTAGTGCCATGTACAGGTAGGTCACTCAGTGTAACGTAGGCTTCATAATGGTTGGCTACATATGTTTACTTAATACAATTGTACATAATCATATAAAACTTGTATGTGGTTTGCATGTTAATGGATTTGTAAAGCACCCTTTCATATAGTTATAGGTGAGCCAAAATATAAGTGTTTATATATATATATATATATATTTTTTTTAGCATCATTATTTCATTCACTTATGAAAAAAGTTGCAGCAGTGAATATGGTGAAAAACAAAATGATAAAAAAGGAAACCTATAATAAACATAACACATAGGAGATGAACTGCAAAGTAAAGGAATCTATATGGTAGATTAGAGGGAAATTAATAGATAAAAATACGTTGCTCAATGAGGAAGAAATTAGTATTTGATCCTTGAAATATTTTTGCCACCAATCTTTCAAAATTGTCTGCTTTGTAACTGTTTTTTTAATGACTCATCTTTGTCATATTGCTTCTTTGTATGATTCTCTTTCCAAAAAAATTTTTATAAATCTTTTAATTCATCTTTGTGTGCAGATGACATCCATGGAAAATTTGTTCGGTTTACAGAGCATTTTAGTTTTCAGAATTTCAGGTTCAAGATTGTTTACCTGTATGTATACATATGCAAGGAAGTGTATGAGAAACCAATGATGCGAACTGAGAAAATTAGGGTCTATTTTCAATTTATGAGATCAAAAATCCAGTGATCCAGTGATATGACATTCAAACTAGAGTGAGTAAAATCATCTAGTTCAAAATGCAAATATGTAAGCATAAATATAAGAAAATGAGGCTTAATTGAATTAGTACATGTTCATTTCCTCCCAATTATATGGCTCCTCATTGCTTGACTACTTTTGATTGCATTAATTTTTTAAGCAATGATCCTTAATTGCACATTTTTATGATTATGTTAGTTTATGATATATCCAATAAGATTAATGAAAAGAGCATGTGGCATGATTAGATAGGAGGGTCAGAGCAATGAAAGCATGTATGAAAGAAGTGACATGGGACCTTATGCAGATAGAATGTGGTGTGGCTTAGTGGAATGAATGAAAAGAAATACTTTGAAGTGGTGTATTCATATTGATAGAAAGAAAAGTGAAGAGTTTGTGAAGAAAGTTTGTGAGTGAAATTGAGGGTCACAGGAGGAGAGGAAGACCAGTTGTAAAACAGAAGTATAAGATGATAATTACAAACATTTGATAATAGGTCCAATATGTAATAATTTGCAGTGACAAAAAGAAAAGTGACGCCATGGAGTTAGAGCCTCAGACATATATGTACAGTAAGGAAATATTTTTTATCCCAAATACCTAGCTACTTAGCACTTGTAAAATTTTGTTATATGGGAAATAAGATACAGTGCTCCCTCCAATTTTGCATGAAATTGGTCGACATTGCAGCCGCAAAATTTGAATTCACAAAATTGGAATCATTAACCTTTAATTTTAGTCATATTTTTGCCCTTGTTTGTACACAAATACATGTAATTATACATCCTACAACATAGAAAAGTACAGAAAAATATAAACCTCGTTATCCATAAAAATTTAATTTAAATGACAATTTTTTTGTACCTGGGCTTGCGGAGATGGAGATTGATCTCGATCGCTAAATTGGAACCCGCAAAATTGAAGGGAGCACTGTACATACATTGATCCTATTGAGAGGATGAAGTTTGTGAAAAAAAAGTGTTATGTGAGTGAAATCAGGGTACCAATAATAGAAGATGACATTTAGAAAATAGAAGGCTAGGGTAAAGGAGTACATGTGTGGATAATGTGCTGATTGATTGGGAGGGTTTGATCAAACAAGGAGAGAGTATTTGTAGAGGAAGAGGTGGAGGCTCTTCTGTCATGGCCATATATTTTGGGGGTTTTCTCAGAGGAAATGAGGCATCAGAGATTTTTAATTTTTTTAATTTTTTTATTTACATCAAAAGGATACTGGCCAAGGGCGAATATAAATAGTTATTTAAAAAATCCTGCTTGTCGCCAGACCCTGTACAGAGGACAGTAGGAGAAATAGAGGCAGGGGCTAGAGGTCCAATTTAGCATTAGAGGTGTCTTGACACTCCTCTTTTGAAAGAGTTCAAGTCATACGCAGGTGGGAAAACAGACAAAGGAAGAGAGTTCCAGTTTACTAATGTAAGAGATGAAAGAGTGAAGATACTGGTTAACTCTTGCTTTAGAAAGATGGACAGAATAGGGATGAGAAGAAGTAGAAAGCCTTGTGCAGCGAGACTGCGGAAGGGGTGGAGGCATGCAGTTAGCAAGTTCAGAAGAGCAGTCACCATGAAAATAGTGGTAGAAAATAGATAAAGATGCAACATTGCATCGGTGACTTAAAGAATCAAGACAGTCAGAGGAGAGTTGATGACATGAAAAGCTTTAGACTCCACCCTGTTTAATAAGGCTGTGTGGATTGAACCCCACCAGACATGAAAGCCATACTCCATACATGGGTGGATAAGGCCCCTGTACTGAGCAAGCAGCTGGGAGGGAGAAAAAAAATGGACGCAGATGCCATAGGACACCTAATTTCTTGGAAGCTGATTTAGCAAGAGTAGAGATATGAAATTTTCAGTTTATATTCTTAGTAAAGGATAGACCGAGTGTGTTTAATGTGGAGGAGAGGGAAAGTTGAGTGTCATTGAAGAAGAGGGGATAGTTATCTGGAAGGTTATGTCAAGTAGATAGTTGTAGAAATAGAGTTTTTGAGGCATTGAACAGAACCAGGTTTGCTTTGCTCCAATCAGAAACTGTTGAAAAATCAGAAGTTAAGCGTCCTATAGCATCTCACCTTCAGCTATTTAATTCTTGTTGGGTTGGGCGTCTGTTGCTCGACGTTGAAAAATGCAAGGTGGTGTCATCAGCATAGGAGTGGATAGAGCGATGATTAAGATTTAGGCGATCATTGATGAATAATAGAAAGAGAGTGGGTGATAGGACAGAACCCTGAGGAACACCACTGTTGATAGTTTTAGGAGAAGAACAGTGACCGTCCACTACAGCAGCAATAGAACAGTCAGAAAGGAAACTAGAGATAAAGGTACAGAGAAGGATAGAATCTATATGAGGGTAGTTTAGAAATTTAAAATTTATGCCAGACTCTATCAGAGGCTTTCAATATGTCAAGGCCGACAGCAAAAGTTTCACCAAAAGTTTCCCTAAAAGAGGAAGACCATAGACTATAGACTAATAGACGAATAGACAAGGTGTGATGATTATGGCGTGCAGTGACTGAAGAATCCAACTCAAAGAAAATGGAACCGAGTCGCTCACACACATATTTAAGTTTTGTTGCAGAAACCTGGAAATCCAGAAATCTGGTGCATCTTCAGTCCCAAGTTTGTCATATAAATAGTTCAGTACCTGTATTAGTTTTTTTTAAATTAAAGTAATAATTATGTTTAATATTTTGTAAATATAACTTATAACTTATACATTTCAGTATATCTGCATTCTACACTGGTGTCTCCCCTCCTCCTGCTGTGCCAACTCCTGCTTTCAGCCCCTCAGACTCAAGCCCAAGTCCTTTCAAACCACACCCGGAGCGCATTGCACGTGAGTACATTTTTCTGTTTGTCCAAGAGTATGTTTCACATTATGACCTTAGAACATGAAAGGCTTAAGGACGTCAGGACACTTTATACCATATTTTTTTTCCAATTTGAACTAACATGCTATTTCTATTTGTAAGTTACTGAAATTATGCTGATAATGCATCTAAGGTTTCATTGAATTGTATAAGTAAATGAATGAATAAAATAGTTTCATTAAGGGAATGAACATGAATATTCATTTGAGATACTCGTGAGAGTGAGAGTGAAAGTGTGAGTGTGAGTGTGAGTGTGTGTGTGTGTGTGTGTGTGTGTGTGTGTGTGTGTGTGTGTGTGTGTGTGTCCTGTGGGGACACAGGTGGCCACTGAAGGCCCGTCCACACAGGGACTTTTGAGCCATGCTCTGACTCGCCTCAGGAGTCCCGTGACGTGACGTGGGTGGGTGGGGGGGGAGGAGATGAGTGGATGGACACGAGTATGAAATGATATATGTAGCATGAAACTTTGGAATATATACACAAAATGATGGAGGTCACATATAGGGTTTGCAGAGGAGAATATTTAAAAGATAATGAACACTTACTTGGAGCAACATAGATGAGAGCCTATGAACAACCAGTCTCTTTGTTGTCTTGTTACTATGTCACCTGCTGCTGTTAGTCATGTTAATTCATGGAACAAGACCAACAACCATTCTTATTAATGCCATCTTGTCAATATAGGTATACTACGCTGCCACAAATAATCACACATCCCTGATTTTTGGTGCAAAAGTTTGATGTAGTTTTATCAAATCCTTACTTAACTTTTTGAATTAATTTCAGTATAATGTTTTATTTATGTTTGTGATGTTCTCAGAAATTGAAAATGGAAAATAAATTATATTCTTGATGGTGTGACAGACTTCTTATTTGCTTATTGCACAATACCTGCATAAGTATTGAAGTTTCTTCACATAATCATGAATTTTATTACGTTTTTTTGTTTTGTTTCTGGTGGGCTAATTATTGACCTGTTGTTTATTGGTCACCTGAAATGTGTGATTCCAATATGACTGAAATGGCATATTAATACAAGTGTACATTTTTCTTCTAAAATGTCTTTTTTGTTATTGAATTCATAAACCTTTGAAAGCAGACCAAACTTTTCCTTAATGAATGTGCACCCAAATTCATAGACATGTTTTTGCTTACCTATACCACTATGAAACATTTAATATTCATTATTTATTATTGTATAAATCTTGTACTTTTATATGTACAGAAAATTAATGATTTTCGAATATTGCTTTTTTGAATTCTTGGCAATATAAAACAGCTGCAGCACAGTTGTCATGTACCTTTAAGTACAATTTAAATCATTAGATTTTAATATATTAATCTTTTTAGCCTTGAGGGAACGAGCACTGAGCGGAGATCGTGGAATGCCTAAAGGAACTTCCGGAAGACGTGCAAAGTGGCACTTGGGTAAGTTTTTCCAATTTAAATGAGTTTCTTGTTAATGCCATTACAGTGTTCCAGTTATATTTCAACCTCTGAAACCTCTGAATGACAGGTGTTTTGGTAAGAACCATTATCTCAAGACAAGGGTTTTTAAGAAAATGGTTCTTTTTTCCACTTACTATATTACCTCAAATGTAGAAAGACTATACTTTTAAAGATGAGGAAGGTCAGATTACAAATAATAGAGATCAAGGTAGTGGATGAATTCTATGAAAAATTGCATAGTTGTGTTAGGCAAACTGAAGATCCCATCATGAAAACTATGAAAGATAAAGTATCTTGCACAAACATGAGTGAAATAAAGAAAGCATTAAAAGCAATGAGAAGAGGCAAAGCAGGAGGTGCAGATGGCTTATCTACGGACCTAATCAAGGATGCAGGCGATATTCTATTGGATAAACTCGCAGTACTTTTTACCAAATGCTTACAAACCTGCTCTGTACCAAGTACTTCGAAAAATGCTATAATAATACTTATTCACAAGAAAGGAATCATCAAAAACCCCAAAAAATACATTGTTCAATAAGTCTATTGTATACAAGCTTTTTACAAAAGTTTTCATTAATATTACAATGCTGGACTCAAACCAGTTGACAGCAAGCAGGATTCTGGAGTGATTATTCAACAACTGACACATTTGTATCATTAATCAAGTAGTTGAAAAATATTCATGGCTTTCATAGACTATGAAAAAACCTTTGACTCAGTAGAATCTTCAGCAATTATGAAAACATTCAAGAGACAGGAGTAAAGGAAATATATGTGAAGATGTTAGAAAAGATCTATAAGGAAAACACTGCCACTATTAAGCTATATAATGTCAGTTAGAGAATACCAATATAGGCAACACTGTATCTCCTAAACTGTTCAATGTAGTTTTTGTTACTTTTATAAATTTACAATGGGAAGAGGAAGAAATTCAGATAAATTGAGAATATGACTTGCTGATGATATTGTTCTAATGGACGAATCAACAATTTAATTACAGATTATTTTTGATTGAATAGAGAAAGTCAGGAAGTGGGTTTAACCCCTAAGCTGCAGAGGTTTTCTACACGTCTTCCCACACACAGAGGAGTATTGACATTCTGCCGAAAATAGCCTTTATTCAATCATCAATTGTGCTTCTCTCCATGCCTTTATAGTATTAAACTAAATGGCATTAGACTAATGACATCCTTCACCTTCAAATATGCAAAAAAAAACAAAATCTCTAGGTTGAGAAATGTATCTGTGATATATTGTGTGTGATCCAGAGAAGATAATGCATCCCAGAATACCCGGCAGCCAGTCCAAACTATGCTCACCCAGGCTAGTACATAGCACCAAATTATCATCATATATATATATATATATATATATATATATATATATATATATATATATATATATATATATATATATATATATATATATATATACACAGTAGAATCTTGCATTCAAGTTTAATTTGTTCAATGAGAGCTCATATTGCGATTTACTCATTTTACAAATCAATTTTTCCTAATGAAATTCATTGAAATATAATTAATCCGTTCCAGAACCAAAAAACTACCCAAAAAAAATTTCTGTAGGTTTTTAAAACAGAAAAAGTGCATTTCTATGGCGTGTTTCAGTAATATTGACTTGCTAAGTCCACTGCATGCACTCCTCTCATGTTTTTGATGATTTCCTTCTTCAACTCTATCATAATAAGCTTTTTCTTATCAGCTGTATCCTTTGCACTAATTTTCTTTGGACTCATGGCTAATACAATTAATTAGCAGAAAATAATGCCAAAAAAGCCACGAAACAGAGAAAATTCACTTGAACAAAATAATCGTGATGTTGCCTCAAAGAGATGACCACGCGAACTGTGAGAGTGGAGGTTGTTACTGTTAGGGAACCTCGTGTGACTCAGTGACCACCAGTATGAAGGTTGCTCGTACTGCGTATTTTCACTCGTATTTCAAGACAAAATAACTCACAAGCCGCAGCTTGTAAAGCAAATTACTCGTACAATGGTGCACTCGTACTGCGAGGTTCTACTATATATATATATATATATATATGTACGGTCGACACTCGACTTAACGGACTTTGCATTTAACGAACTGTCTGCAGGTGGACAAACTACCCACTAATGGACTATAGTCCGTCAGTGTAAAAGAAAATCCGGTAGGTGGCGGGCGCGTAGGTAGAAGTCCACAGAGATTAGCCAAGCAACGGATTTTTTACACTAATGGACAGGGTTCCTTCCGCATTAGTTTGTTAAATCGAGGGTCGACAGTTTATATATATATATATATATATATATATATATATATATATATATATATATATATATATATATATATATATATATATATATATATATATATGAAAACAGTCGTCAAATAATCGTCTACGAAACCATGAAATTATAGTAGATGAGGAAGTTCAGTAAAATCTGGTTTATTAAGCATGAACAGGGGAAGCTCATGCCGAATAACCCATTTTTTTGTTGTTTTGAGACATGGCCAAATTATTTAATTTAATTAAATTTTAATTTTTTTATATCATTAACCATTGGTGCCAGTAGGCTTATTGAGGCACAGATGGATTTGCCTCGCCTGTTATTTGGCGTAGGTTTTTCAGATTATTATAGTGATTATAATAATCCCGTCTCCCTTCAAGTAAGAGTTAACACGGGAGCATAAATCCTTGGACTGGTATTATTAAACGCTCTGTTCCGTTACCACTCAAAAGATATTTATTGTAGAAGTGTTGTTGGTCATCCTGCTAACATACAAATTTGGAAAACGTGATAATTAGTTAATTTTAAACTTGTCAATATAATGGAAAATATGTGACATGATAATATATAAAGTGATAAATAAAGTGATATTATATTTAAAGCAGCCAATGTCATATTAGTGATTTTATTAGTGGCCCCGAGTATCTGTTTACAAGATCAAGACTGGTGTTCAGACCACTACTTAGCACATGTCATTCTATCTCCCAACTTGCCACAACTTGAATTGCTAATTTTGCTATTGCAGTGGAAAGGTTTCATTGTTTGTATATCTGAAACCTTCAACAATTTATCAAATAACAATTCATGCAAAGTATAATATTTCATGTGATGTCCAGAACACTTATGATGTTCTTAGACCCAATAACTAGTACATTATCAAGAAAAAATAGGAATATGTGAAAGGGTTGCCAAAGATGTGTTCCTGGGCCCCTCTTCTCATAGATAGGATTTCTTCGTTGTCCAACAGCAGATACAGATGTTGCACAAAGACCCTCTTTGTTTATGATAATACTATTTCTTACACAAACACACTTTCGCTGCGGAAGGGAGAAAGGGTTATTTAATAATATCCATCTTATCATACTAAAGATTTTTTGATGAGCCTAACGTAGTATACTGATTACAATAAAGATGTCAGTACTCATCAATGAAGATGTGTAGGAAAGTAGGTAAGTATATTTAAATTTTTATATTTTTTGCCAATTTTCCATATTTTTTGTTTTATTTTACCTTATTTATGCCTGGATTGATTCATCCGGTGTTATTGCAGGCAATTACTACAAAAGCTATGAAATCTGGACAATAATACCATGATTTAATTTCCATTTCCATTCCAACACCATTTTTTATGCATAAATTACAGATTTTCATGTTAGAAGAGAGAAGCAAAGGTCGGCAGATGTCAAGTCTAGTTGAAAAATACTAAGTTTTTTGGTTCCAGTACCAGTTATCCTTAATTCATTACAAATAATATTTTGTTTGATAATAAAACATTTGTACAGTGGAACCTTGACTTACGAGTTTAATTCGTTACGTGACCGAGCTCATAACTCAATTTGCTCGTATATCAAATCAATTTTCCCCATTGAAATTAATTGAAATGCCATTAATCCGTTCCAGCCCCCAAAATACTACCCAATTTTTTGTTACGTGTTTTTAAATAAGAAAAATGTATTTACAAATAACAAATATTGTATAAAAACATAATAAAAGAGAATGTAAAGAAATAAAGCATAAATGGCTCGTGCCTTCTCGCAGGTGATAACCTCCATCACGGTATCTCCCGCAAGCTCCTTCTCCCTCACCCACATCAATAGCAGATTCTCCATCTTTTCATGGACAGAGGTCCGGAGCTTAGAAATTATTTTAACGCCCTTGGCTGGTGTTATAGCCTTTATCGACTCCTGCTTCAATATGGTACATATCGTAGAAGTACTGCGCTCGTATTGCCTCGCCAAGTTCATTACTCGCACACCTTGCTCATGTTTTTCAATGATTTCACGCTTTATTTCGATGGACATCATCCTTTTCTTCTTTGCACTGCTGTCCTTTCCTCTCACTTTCTTAGGACCCATGGTTACAAACAAGAAATTTCGTAAAATAAATGCACAAAAGCACAGAACGCGAGCACAACAGAGATCCTTACGCGGCGAGGTAAACACAAGCAGAGAACGAATTTTGCACGGGAAAGCTGGGCGGGCGTATGGCTGTGTTCACTAAAGGCCGGGTCACACGGACAATTTTTTGTCGACCTCGTCTTGCTGGAATATTTCGTCGACGCTGTGGTCACACGATGAAGTGCCGAGTCGGCGCCAAGACATCATTCGGCAACGTCCGAACCGGTAAATATAACCGAACTATACCAGCTGTATCAAAACAAAGGCAGAATTCCCTACGTTGAAGACAGTCAAGACACTCATCCTGCTTCAGTGCTCCAAAATGAACGGCGCCAGTGACACGGATTCAGACGTAAATATTGCAGAAATTGTACTGCTGCTAGCGTTAAAAAGAAAGCAGCTGCAACAGAAGAACGCAGCCCTGACGCTGACTCGTACCTCAAATTTTGGCTCGCAATTCAAAGCAAAAAATCGACTGAGTGACGGCTCGTGTCTCAAAAAACTCGTATGTTGGGGCGCTCGTAAGTCAAGGTTCCACTGTACTGTAATTGTATTCCATGGGGGACCCACATAACCAGTTTTAATTTTTCATAAATATATCAAAAGTATTTTTTTTAGTATGTAGGATACGAGTTTGAGCAATTCAGAAATTAAGCACAAATCAAAGACTATTCTGTATCACCTCCCAGAGAGAAATTTCTAATGATTTTGGAAATTTTTTGGGTAGTAACATCACCATAAGTGATGTCTCTAAGGAACATTGTGTGGAATAAGATGTAGGTAAATTATTCTATGCCATATACTTTTTTTATCCATAATTTATTGAAAGTAATTGTTGTTGTTTGTTTGCAGGTATTCGGTCTCAGAGCAAACCCTTGGACATCATGAGTGAAGTTTACAAGGCCATGAAGGTCTTGGGCTTTGTAAGTAGATGACAAGGAAGCTAATTTTGTTATACAGCAGTACTTCCTAAACTCATAGTTGTAACTCAAATGAGGGTCGCAAGGATGCTCTTGAGGGTCACGGGATGGTGATAAAAATATTAATGAGAAATAATTGATAATGATATTATTAATAGTAATAATATTTTTAATAATAATAATACTGATACTAATAATCATATAAAGCCAGTGGCGAATGCCTGTGTGGTGCAGTTGCTAGATGCTGCCAAAACAAAACAAAAAATCCAAAAACTGTGGTAACACTTCCCATTGTGACTGTACCATTAAGTGGTGTCATGTAATACATGGTCCAAATTAAACCTTTATACTCTAAAATTTTATGTTATATAATATGAGATTAGCTCAAAAGTAAAGCTTTAAACTCAATATTTGGTGGTGCCTTACAATTTGACATATAGTAATTCATATAATAGATTTTAATGTATAGTTGTAATAACTGTTCTGTCAGAAGAAACACATGTCAAACATCAAATGTAAATGTACAAGTGTAAGTACTGCTCACAATTGTATTTTCAGGAGTGGAAGGTTGTAAATCCATTCCACGTGCGTGTGCGTCGCAAGAACCCTTTGACCGGAGGATGTGTCCAGATGGCTCTGCAGCTCTATCAAGTTGACTACAGATCACATCTCCTAGATTTCAAGATTATTTGTAATGAATTTATTGAAGCAGCACAAATTGAAAAGAAAGGCAAGTACAGTCGGCCCCCGAAGGGTGTGCTTAATGTAGTCCGCACCCCTTGTGCACCCTTGGAAAAGCACATCCTTGCAAGTTAATAACCTCTGGGAAATTCACTAATGTAGTCCCAGACTCTTAAGACTTAACCTTTTTTCACCCAATAACCCCCGAAATACATGATATAATGAAAGAATAAACAGTATATATACACGTGTGATTAAATATGATAGATAATAGATAGATATTGAACTGGCAGAAGCCATTACAGTACACCTTGGTTCCGCGTAGAACATGTTCAGATAGAACGAGCTACCAAAAATATTAAATAAAAATTATTGTACAGATCGATCATGACCATATAGAATGGGGTGCGGAAATAAGTTAAGCAAATCCGAGGAATTTTTATACAGAACGAGCGTAGCTGTATTGAACGCACCCAGAGATGATGTAGTGCTGACGTCACAGGCATCTGTGTCACTTGGGTGACTCTGTTCCCGCTGAAGCATCCAGCTAGCGTAGAGTGACCGGGTGGAGATGTGCATGCATAAGATCACTAGCTCACAGCAGAAGACAAAGGCAACCCCCAGCCCCCCGCTCTCTCTCTCTCTCTCTCTCTCTCTCTCTCTCTCTGTCAATGAATGGAGAGAGAGAGATAATAAATATGAAGTCGTACATACTATACATCGTGTACTCACATATGTCAAGGTTTCAGGCAGTGCTCGTCATTATTTACCTCACAAAGAATTTTGGAAGTTATGTTAGGTTAGGTTATGGTTAAGTTAAGGGGAGAGGGTAGCAGGAAACAGCGCGTCGTACCAGGAGTGCTGCTTCGTTGTGTTTACAGTTAAGAATAAATTAATAAATAAAGGTAATGACTACTGATAAAAGGCAAGGCGGGAGACTAGATACTGATCGCTGGCAGCGCATCAAGGACTGTTGGAGAGTGGCAGTGGGTGTGTTGCCTCTGCCTGCTGCTGCCAGCTATGATCTCACGCATGCACACCTCCACCCGGTCATTCTATAGCTGGATGCTTCAAGTTGCTACACCGCCAACTTCAACCCACAGACATACATGGCCTACGAAACGGAAGGCCATCTCCTTCGATATAAAGAAGGAAGTTATTGCCCAGAAAGAGAAAGGAGAGGGAAACACAGCCATAGGACGTGATTTGGGGCTATCAGGGTCGAGTGTAAGAATAATTTGGTGCAAAAGAGACGAGATTAATGCATTCATCAAGGCCTATGGGGAACCTAATTTGATGTTTTTTAACCATTTATATTCAATAATTGTTAATATGCAGTGTATGTTAATTTCAGAGACAATTTTGGTGACCGATTGACCAATTGGCATTTTCCCCATAGGCTACCTGTATCACAGAACGATTTATATCGACCTATTGGACATTCTATACAAGACCAAGGTGTATCTAGGATGGAGGAGGAGGAAACCCACATCTGAGAGAGAGAGAGAGAGAGAGAGAGAGAGGGGGGGGGGGGGTTGTTGGACGTCATCACCACAAAAGCACAGAGTTCCGTCACTGCACTCTTTCAATATAAGTGTCGCACTGGTACTGCCCACACCTTTGGAATTTCGAGTGCGCACCCTTGGGGGGGGGAGGGGGGGGGGGACGACTGTAATATGTCCCACCTGCAACACACATAAATTCTCTCTTCTTTTTTGTCTTCAAACTTCTTAAAGAATATAAGTATACATTTACATATCCTAGGGGGGTTACAATTTCTTACGGCTAAAGAGTTCACTGTCGTGGTGGCATCTATTTTAAAGCTAACCCTTTGAACAAACAATGGAATGTAGGGTGACATGAATTACATGTTTAGCAGCACCATCCATACTGGAGACATGGCCACGGTGAACAGTCTGGAGACTCTTGAGTCAAAGGTCCTCTGATGCTGACTGGCATGTGGCCTCAGCACCTCCACCTGCCTCACGAGGGGAGCCAAAGCCTTGCTAGATGTGACATTTCTTTTTACCTGGTTCTTGTGGAACACCACTAATGTAGCAACGTCCCACTGGTGCTCCAGAGGGTCCAGGGGTGTCATGTCCTGTGGGAACAGCTGGTGGTTATAGTCTTCTATGAGTCGCTGTACTTGGTGCTCCACTTTATCAAGCCTCTGCAGTGCAGGTGTGTGGCTGAGCTCGACATCCAGGTTAGAGCCCTGTATTCTAGATAGGGGTTTACATGGGCTTTGTAGAGCAGCAGAATGTCACGCTTGTCCAGAAAACCTGCTACTCTACACATGGCAGAGACCCACAGGGAGGCTTGGTACACTATGTTCTTCAGGTGGCAGTCAAAACGAAGCTCTTGGTCTAAGTCCACTCCATAGTTCCTAACGTAATCTTGGTGTGGAAGGGTGACAGTGCCAAACATCCTTCTGACAACAGCTTTTGAGGCTGCTGGGGACTGAGTGACTACCATCGCCTGGGTTTTTTCTGTGGCAAAGCTCACCTGTCAGCATGTCCCCCAATCCTGTATAAGGCGGAGTTGTTGGTTGACTTCAGCAACTGCACGCTGGCTGTCTTGATGGTGGTAAGAGCAGGAGAGCATACAGTTGTCAGTGTAGGCAGAGACTATTGGCAGTTTCCTGAGGAGGTCGTTTATGTACAGGTTTCAGATGATGAGTCCCAGTACAGATATCTGAGGAACTGAGGACCCTACTGGGAGATCCTTTGGCTATAATTTGAAATTGAAGTTGACAGGATTTTGAGAAGTTATTGGCTATAAATTGAAATTGAAGTTGACAGGATTTTGAGAAGTTAAAGAATTTTTAACTTCTCAAACTCCCCTTTTATGCTGCCGTTTAACTTATGACTTGTTTGCATATGGTATCCTCATGGTCTCTATTTCATAGTTATGTGATGGAGGTGGTGGTGATGAGCAAACACAGGTGATGTAGGACTTAACTTGCCATGCATTTGACACAAATGGTGTGAAAAACTTGAAAGAAAATATTGTTACACAGAATAAACACAAATTTTATATACATATATATGTTATGAATTTGATTCAAACTGTATTTTCTTAGTTATTTCTATTTATCACATTTCGATTTATTTTTTTCAGGTTTGGAAGATTCTTTGGAAGAAACTGGTCCTACATCTCATCATGTGATGGAATTTTTTGAAATGTGTGCAGCCTTGATTACTGAACTGGCACGCTGATATCCTCAACTAGAACTGGTTGATCTCAGCACAATTCCATCACTCTCTAGCTGAGGTGAAAATAACAAAAATAAGCATAGGCCAAACAGCCAATGTAAAATTGAATCCATTCTCTTCTATACCTCCGACACCTCCTTGCCCCATTTGGGGACTTCCCTCAATCTCTTGGCAGTAAAGTTTCTATCTTTCTCTATTAGAGCATGCCTTCACTGCATTGTGAAATCCTCACTTGTCATTTCTCTCCCTCCAATAATTGTTCACTCTGTTTATCCACTTCACTGGTAGCTTTCTCACATTTTACTCTTCAATTTCACTCATAAACACTCTCTTAACAACCTCATTCTCATGCATCAAAACCACCTCAATGCAACATGCTGTACCTATTCAACCAATCCACAATCTATTCCCTTTTCTGTTGCACTCATGCACTGCCCTTTTCATCTCATCTTGACAACACACATGCTTCACAACAACGGCTGTGATGTGTTCACGCATCTGATGCATATATTAGAGTGGGAAGGATTATACTATTTCTAATACCCTTATTTAGCTTCTATACTACATTCCTTCCTTTCATATATTTTCTTCAGTGTCCCTATGACCTGTCTTGTCTTTCATTACACTCTCTGAACTCCCTTTCCTTTCCCTGATGCTTACACACAATTTCTCCTTAGTAGTACTTGAACTCATCCATTTCTGCTCCCCATAATGTGATCTTGGACTCATCCATACTTCTTGCCCTTACCTACATAATATAATCTATTTATATATATTGTATATGATTGCATATAGGACACACCTTTAAAAAAATTCATAAAAAATGTTCATGCATTAAATGTGCTAAGTTGAACATGGAAATATTCTTTAACTTTTGAAAGAAATTTGAAATTAGGATATAAATGTTTAGTAATGCAAATGTTTGTCATTACCAGCTGACCCTTGTACATTGGCATCAATCCCATTCATCCGTGCACACTGAAATCTTGTATTTACACTTGAACAGATTGGACTGCTTGATCAATATAATACTAACTATAGGTTATTCATGTGGGATATTTTCACTTGTAATTTCAAAACGTGTGTTGTACTTGTCTTGATGACTAGAGTTAGTTGTTTTACATCCTGGTTGCCTGTCAATGGGTTTTGAAGGGAAGCTAATGCAAGATTATTATTATTATTAATATTAATAGTAGTAGAAATAATAATAATGATAATAGTAATAACAACAACAACAATAATAATAATAATAATAATATTATTATTATTATTATATAGCCTAGTGGTGGGATCTTGATCCCATGGCACCGGTAGGCTTGTTGGAGGCTTGGCCTCCGCCCGTTACTAGCGCTGGATAAATTTTTGAAGTGACGCCTCATTTCTTGTTGAGAGGCTCATGCTGCCCGTTGAAGCTCTTTGAGTTATATTCACGTTGCAGTCCCAGTCGAGGATAGTGTTATGGCAGCATGTGGGTGATATTCAACTACTTAGCGGTTTTGCAAAGAAAAATGGCCAGCCTGTGCCGGGACTCGAACTCGGGACTCTGAGCTCATCATGCCCACACGCTAACCACTAGGCCACCGTCTCCCCATATTCCCTGTGGCTTCTAAAAGGCAACCAAAAGGGATGGAGTGAGGTGAGAGGATATCCCCTTTTAATGGAGATATAAGCCAGGTATATAGATATAGATAGATAGTGATTTCTTGCTTTGTGTTTAACTTTACTGGTAGCTTTTTATGTATAAATAGTGTTTGGAAAAAGAGAGATGGAGGCTCTTCTACCATATTCATTCCCTTTGGGTACGTTTCCAGAGGGAACAAGACTTCAGAAAATATAAATAGTTAGATAGACAAATATACTAATGCTTTCTACTACAAATAACCTGTTTTTTGCTTAATCTTTTTCTGCTATTCATATTTCAATAAACATTAAATGCTTAAATACACTAAAACCTTTTTTACCCAAAATATTCCCTGCTAAAATTGGGGTGTGTCTGATATGCCATTAAATACAGTAGTATATTCTCTGTTGCTTCATTCCCTCTGGGAGCATCTCCCAAAGTGGTAGCCATAGCAGAAGAACCTCCATCTTTCTTTATGGGGGCTGGGCAACTGTGGTACAGAGCTCGGCTCATGGCCTAAAGATTGCGAGTTCTATTCTGAATCACACCTCTTGTTAACCCTAACAGAACTATATGATCTCTAGCTTCCTAGTTAGGGGTATAATTTAATCACTTTTTTAATCCACCTCTCCCTATCCAAATATACCTCGTCTATTATTATCTCGTTCATGTACTCCTATACCTAATCCTTCCATCTTTGACAAAGACTTCATCTCCTACTAGGACTACTCTCAATTTTACTCATACACTTTTTTTTTTACAAATTCTTTGCTCTTTGTCTTTTCAATGTGACTCAATCTTCTCATATTTCTTTCCATCCATTCCTCTTTCATTTGCATGAGTTCCTGTGATGCATCTTTTCATACATGCATTTATTGCTCTCATCCTCCCATCTTGTCACTCTATATGCTCTCTTAAATGACTCTTCCACAGAAAACAACACTACTTTACATCTTACGATCCCTTTTCTTGAATATTTTTCTACTCATTCACTATAACTAACCATTCTTTCTGTCCCTATATTTTGCCTTGCCGTTATCTCTTTGCTCTACTATCTGCCTTTTAGCTTAACATAGTGCCACATGACCTTTGCTGTCTGGCGCTTACTATATTCCCGTTAACTCACTCATTCACCTCATCTGCTAGTTGTGAGTACTTGTTCATTCTGAATAACTTCTCTCTTTCTCTCTTTAAGTCTAGCATTACTTTACATCCCACTATCCTGTGGTCACTTAACTTTGATTTATTCAAAACTGCCACGTTCATTACTGTGTTCAATTTGTTAATATGAATGAAGTTGATTTCATTCTTAGTTTCACAGTTCAGGCTTTTCCACGTCCACTTCATACTTGCCTTACGATCAAAGAATGTGTTCATCATCTTTAAATTACTCTCCTCTGCAAACCCTATGAACACGTCACCTCTAACATTTTGAGTATCTATTCCAAAGTTTCTTAGTGCTGTCATTCCTATACTTGTTTTCCCGATTTTTGTGTTAAAGTCACTGATTATGAAAGAAAACTTTTTCTGCAATTCTATAGCTCATTTTTTTACCTTCATAAAGTTTATCTACTTTGTCATCGTAGGCTGCTGTTGATGCATAGACCTGTATGATTGTCACTTTATATCTGTTTAATTTTATTATTAATCCTGCAACTCGCTCACTTACACTAGAAGTTTTTTAATATTTCCTGCTAGTTCTTTGTTTACTAAAAAAGCCAACTCTTTGTTCTTTCTTGTCTCTTTGTCTTCTGTAGCAAATAATGTAACCATTCTTCAGTTCTATGAATTTTTCTCCAGTTCTTTGAACCACACTTAGGCTATGATATCCCATTTGACGCCTCCTAGTTCTTCAAATAACACTTCAAGATTACCTTCACTAGCTAATGTCATAACATTATAAGTGCCAAGGTCAAAGTTCCAAAGGCAGCCTGTCCAAATCCAGAGGTTCTTAGCACCACCTGTGCTGGAGCACGTCTGACCACCGCCGTGGCCAGCTGCTCCATCACTGCTGGGGACTGGGAGCCATGACATGGATATAGTTGGGAGGATTAGTTAATACCACGCCACGCTGGCTTAGGGCGTCTTGGTGGCGGAACACTTTCATTTTAATTTCTTACAGAGGAGCTGCCTAATTTGGTTGCACTTGTCTAGTTTAGCTCTACTGATCATTGAAATATTAATCCTTCTCACCTCGTCAAGGTAGTGTTCCTGCAAGAAGGGCTAGGTAAGTACAACTTGGCAAATACACTCTTTAAGTGACTTGACATTTAATCAACAATGCCACACCACCCTTGATTTCATGAAGTTGCATCCCATGGACATCATTAACAATGAATGTTAGACAACTGTGATATGTGCACAACGGTAAAAGACAAATGTGAACTTTTTACTCCTATCCATTTCCACAGTTCATGCCTGTTTTAAGCACAATAATCAATAGGTACATATGGAGGGGAGAATCATTCAGAGTAAAAAAAATAAATAAATAAAAAATGTAAAAAAATATATATATATAAATAATGATAAATAATGTAAATTATATTTGTGGAAAACACATTATAAAGAAATATAATCACACAGTTGTAGATCACACAATAAAAAATATATATACTAAGGCGATTAAAGCCAGGTTTGAGGATTTCATGGTTTATCATTATGTAGTGTTATTGAAAATAAAAATGGGGAGCCGGTGGTACAGTGGTCTAGCACTCGGGTATGCAAGCCTAGGGTCCCGGGTTTGAATCCCCGTTATTCGCTGACCACTTTTCATTATTTGATATCACCGCCGAGTGGCCTAAGACTACCCAAATTGCTGCCATACTGTCCTCAGACGGGACTTATAATGTTATATGCATCTGAGACTGTAGTAGCAGTTAGCCTCGCACGTTCTCAACATATTCAAGAGAGAATGTAAACATTTGAGGCGTCACTATAAAAAATCTGAAAACCTACGCCAAATAACAGGCGAGGCAAGTCCATCTGTGCCTCCATAAGCCTACTGGTGCCAACGGTTAATGATATAGAAAAAAATATATATATATAAGGTGGATGTTGCCACAAAAACAAAGGGATGAGAAAGTGATACATGAACAGCTATTACAAGCATAAAAAGGAAGGAACACAATCAAAGAAAGTTTAAGTTAGTGGACAAACAAAGTGGTAGAAATGTGTGTGATATATAAACAGAATGAAAAACTGTATTGAAAAAAAAAATTCTTGATGGAACAGTGGTGGGAATAGAGTAAAGAATTCTAATTACAGAGAAGAAAGCTCTTTAAGAAATAAAAACTGAATACTGGTGAAAATAAGGAAAATGATGAATGAGAAAGAGGGCAGCAAAGAGTATATAAACAGGGTCACATACCAAGGGAAAAAATTGTAAGGTGTGTGAAAATCTTAATTTGTAACAGATTAAAGTTATTTGTTTAACTTTCATCTCAAAAGATACACATGAAAATTGGATAAATGTACAAGAGATACATAGTCCTTGCTAAATATTTATAAATGTTTAGTTTGACCTTTCTTACGTAAACTCGAAGAATATATTTTTAGTGATGGTGTAGTTACTTTGATTACTTAAAGAAAATTATATTTCTAGACTTTAGTTTGTAGATAAACAGTTACATGTAAATAGTCTGGTAGTTGCTTGTCGTGATAAGATATCTTCAAGCATCTTCAAAGTTATCCTAATTATGGGACACAAAATATACTTATCATTGCCCACCAATATGAAATAATGAGGATGGCAATTTACTTCTGTAAAGTATATAGCTTTATACAAATTATATTAATGTATATTTTAAAACTTGACACAATAAGACACAAACATATGTATGTTTAAAGTAACTTTTATAAGTAAACTTTATACTGCAAGTAATAAATATTCAATATATCAAAGAAACTGGTAATTATCCTACCTATGACATCAATGGTTTTGTTAATTTCAGAATACTTCAGTTTCAGGTACAAGGAACTAAACTAAAGAATGTATATCATTCAGCCAAATATTTTGAGGATTCATAATTAGTGCTAAGCATCTGGAATATTTGTGGTGAGATAAGGGAGGAGTATTTAATTAAAGATTCATTAAGTAAAGCAGCTGATTAAGGAAAAATGCAAGAGGCAGGGATGTGTGATGTCACCATGGCTATATGATGGTATATTAAGAGATAAAAGCAAGTTGAAAATCATATAGATACAAAACACACCAATATACAATGGTATTGCAACATTGAATATATCTGAATGATTACCTCAAATACCTTGAGAACAAAATGTACATACCTTGATCAATCATCAGTCTCAATCGATATTCACATCATTCCAAGTCAACCTTTGTCAACTTTCCATTTGTTTTCTCCATTATTTCATGTATATCCAGAGTGACTCCTGGTTTTATGTTGTATCCCTTCATCAAGCCTTGAGGGTTGGATGGGGTCACACAATCCAAGTGGGGATCTTTCCTTAGCACTTGATCAATGTCCACACCACTAAAGAAAGCAACTGACAGTGGCAAGTCTTTGAAACCCAGTCTGTGGAAAAAACAGAGTGTATAGTATTTCAGATACAAAGATGAAAATTGGAGATCTTCTTCCATAGTTATTCTTCATTTCCAACTAACTAACAAAGAAATATAAGGAACCTATTGAATTTTTATTGATACTCTTTTCCAGCTTATTTTTCTGTTACCTTTGCAAGAGTACGAAAATGCAAGCTGTGTAGGAATTCAGTCTATACTAGATTGTGCACAGATAACCCAGCAATTTGGCATTTTTAGTAACAAAAAAAAAACTCACTAAAGCTAGAAATATCCAATTAAAAGATTTCAATCAACATAAATAGGCGAACTCCTCCTATCAAGGACAACTGAATTCTTCTATTTATCCCAATTATATCCACATGTAACTAATATTTTAATATTTCACTGTTGTAAGTAGATCAATAATTAGTTGTTCTGCAATCTTAGAATTGTATTTCAATGGCATTTAGTGGCACAATTTTGATGGCGTACATGAACCTGGTTTAAGTACAGCTTTGATGGAGTGCCAAAACAGACCACAACACAACCCATGAATACATGAATGATTGCCTCTTGCACACAAAATATTAATGCTGAACTGAACAGTTTCCAAGAACTGGATTAAGAGTTTTTCAATTATTCTGCTTAGTGCTGCCAATGAAATAACTTGTCATGTGCCATACACACCCTTGGCGCCCTGGACGTTCATATTCGTCCTCACGAAAAATATAAATTATTGTGGTGTTCTGCACACTTGAGTTTGATTGATGTTTATACTGTGTTTGAAACACTCTCCAATGTACATTGTGGCTGTCTTTAGTCTAGCCTTGCATGCTACTTTTCGTGTTTGAAATGTCTATTATTACTTGGTTGTTTCAAATGTTTATACAAAAGTTCATGGCCTCACATACATATTTCATTTCACTTCAAAGTCATCATCTGCTTCAAGCACCTACAACACAAGAAAATCAACAAATTTTGAGCTGTCTCAAATTGCTAATATGGATGAGATACTACTAACTTTTGATGTTCTAAGTAATAACACACAAGATACACATGATTCTAAAGGTTTTTATCATGCATGAATTAGGTTTTTGCATTGAATGTATGGAACAAACTTGTTTTTATTTCCTTTCTAATACTACTTTAAAACTTTGAAAGGGTTTATGGTGAGTAAGCCACTTTTTTTTCCATAAATATTTAAAATTATCAAACCTTTTATCTTCCCAAGTGTGGAGACTGTTATAAAGATATTTCTAAAATGTGATATGAGCAATCGCCTTAATGGCACTGAAGATTATATTGTTTATGGAAAAGTGAGTGAACTTTCGAAACCTATTTTCAGTGAACTTGTTGATGTAATAAAATTTGAAAGTTTTCATACATGTTTTTTATATAAATAATAAACAAATATATATAATCTTACGATGGACACCAAAAGATGGCTTCAAAAATAGAGGTGCTTCTTATACACCTAACAGTATAGTTACTTGATTCTTAAACTTGACTTTTTCATAGTGATCCCCATGTTTTGGAATCAATCAATACAGAGATGTGCAGATCTGTCCTACTCTCCATCTGGAAATACGACTGGATGATGTCGCTGGATTTAAAGGACGCTTACTTCCAGATCCCTATATGGACCCCCAGTCTTGCTTGTTTTGTGTGGCGGAGATACGTATTTCAGTTTTATGTGGTATGATTCAACCTTTCCACAGCTCCACCTGTGATGGGGCTCCCATCTTGAAATGAATGCATTCCATGGGATAAGACTGCTTCATTATCTAGACAACCGTCCAAACCTCTCCTCTGCAAGGGAGGCAGCATAAAAGTTAAGGGACACCCTTCTATAACTGTGTTCTGACTTGGGAATAGTCATCCATTACAAAAAGTGTAATTTTAAACTGAGTTAGACCACTCTGCAGGTTGCCTAACTTTAAAACCCCTTTCCAGGATCCTATGGCTATAAACATGGATGCCATGCTTCACAGCTGGATTCATCTAAAAGTGTACACCTTTCCTCCCTTTACACTCGAAAGAAAAGTGCTCTACAAATTACAGCGGTCACAAGGGACATGGAGCACACTGATAGCTCCATGTTGGTCACAGAAGCAATGGTTCCCAGACCTTCTCAATCTCCTGGTAGACATATCAAGAAGACTTCCACTACTGAAAAATCTAAACAGACAGCCTCACTACCATAGGTTATGACAAAACCTCCACGCACTACATCTAACTGCATAGAGACTGTCAAGTGATTTGCAAAATACAGTCTTCTCAGGCATTGCCCATTTTCAATGCCATTCTTCCTCTGTAGTCTACCAGTACAGTAGAGCCTCCCAGAACCCAGCTTTGGATAATGCAGATTCATAATACCGCAGTTAAATCAAAATGTTCCTGTCCATCCAGAACACTGTTGATGTCTCTCCTTAGCGCAGTGATTAGCAGAGCCAACCCGAGCGTGAAGTCATCCTACTACGATTACCCTCAATTTATGTGTTTTGGGATATTACATGCCAAAATAAATATCTGTGGCAGGTGGAGCAGTAGTGGTGGAGATGGAGGTGGAGGTGGGAGAAGAAGTAGGTGAGGGGGAATCAGTTTGAGTAGGGAAGATGGTAAGAGAAGGATCCTCCACCTCCTCACTACTGCTCACATGCTTCACAAGGTTTTATCATATCACTGCTATAAGACAATCACCAAACTACCAAACAATCTGAGATGAAGTTTAGCTGAAGAAAAAAATTCAGTATTCATGGGATTAATGGGCAACTAAACCTTAGTTTAGTTGCCCATTAATCCCATGAATACTGAATTTTTTTTCTTCAGCTAAACTTCATCTCAGATTGTTTGGTAGTTTGGTGAAGGTTAAATTCAGTGCTATCTATCTTTCTTTTAGCATTTCCTGCTGAAGGTTTACACTGTAGCGGAGTGTACACAGTGCCATCGAATGTTACATGTGCACCACAATTGTATTGTTACTTTTTTTTTGTGATCTATTAATTTCGTAAAATCCTAATTGTTTAATCAAAATTTATATCTCAATAATTCAATCATTCAAATTATAGGAAGATGTATGTGTTTTATCATTGTGTTGCGTCATGTTATATTTTTCTGTTACTGGCAGTGCCATGCACAAATTGCTTTTAACTCTGCATTTCGCCGCTGGTTGCCAGTGAGCACCAAACAACTGAGACAGTGATATACCATTACAATGAATTAGCTGTAAATAGTTTGAATTGTCAGTATGTTATCAGTGAGGGATAAAATAAGGTAAATACAATATGTAAGCTATCATCCATTGTGGTAGTTGATAGTTTAATCAAACTTGATGAGCTGGTGGGTGTGACAGGTAGGTTTTAAGACCCATATTTTTATACCAGGTCAATAAGATAAGCCTTGGTTTAGAGCATATTTTTTGGTGATTTAAGTGTCGTTTAATCGACAGATATGTACGGTAATCTGATCCTCACAGTAAACCTGTCTAGTAGTGTTGTACCTGTTTAATTTTTCTCCTCTGATCATTGGAATACACTAGTCATTTCACCACAAAAAGGTAGTGTTTCAATGAAGAGGTATCTAAATATTGAAAACAATTATCATATCACTATTGATATGGTTATCATTTGCATCTTAAGCAAAGCACTTACCTACTAGCAAAGTATGCCCGCACAAGAAGGTTTGTGATCTGTAGAGCGAGGGCTGCTCTGTCACAATCTTCTTCAGCCACTAGGTATCGTACCTGCAACACATTTAAAAACATTAACTTCTGAAATGATATAAAGCTTAGGGAATGGAGACCCTCATGAAAATGTGAAATCAATGAACAAGCAATTCCACCTCCCTCATCATCAAAAAACATAAAATGTAGCTATCCACACATGCTTCTTTCTAGTGTTGGTCCACTATTCACACAAACATGGCCTTCTTCATCTTCATAAGCCCTTTGACTTGCACCTGAGGCATATATTTCGCTGCAAGAGCCAAATGCTTGCCAAATTTCCTGCATGATAATATGCTACAAAATACTAAGATGCACCTTACAATAAGCTAAGTATTTTTTTCTTAATATTTGAGGATTTAGGAACTTACCATGCTAGCAAGTCTTTATAGTGTCATATTTAAATTCATTTTGTCACAGCAAATCATTACATATTGGATCAAAGATAAAACATTTGTGGTTATTAGTAATTAGATATAGTACCGTATTTACCGCCACTTGACACTTGACATTTGAAAATTCACCCAGCATCACAATAGTTATATTTTTGTAGGCCTTGGGGTAGAGGTTACTGGTGCCAGGCTAGCACCTAAACACCCCTGTTTGATACAGTAGTTCCTGATGACCCCAGAACTAAATTCATATGATTACAAATCAAAATACAGGTAGTTATAATATAGATAACTTTTTTTTTAACCTGATATTGGTATTTTGATGCTGTAGATAATATGTCAGCCATTGTGGTTTTAGTCTGTGGTTTGGAGGCTACATCTTTGTAACAGCCCTTTTTAAACACAGACGAAATATGACCTATTGAAAGTTTCTCTTGGTAAACATTAATGATAATGAACCGTTGTGAAAATAGCAAAATTATCCAGCTCAAGAACACTGTAGTTATTATTGTTTGAATAAACTTCTTGGTATATTGATTAAAGTAATGAATAATTTTATGCTGAAGCCGTAGCAATATCAAGAAAGTGACGTTATGTTTACCATGAAACAAGGCTGTGCACAGAAAACCTGAACTGTGCAAGGAGTGAAACGACCAATTGGCAGTTTTCTTTACCATTTCAAATCCATAGCTGGTCGTGATAGGAACACTGTAATTCTTCACCAACATTGGAATGTTTTGAACGTATACGTACCAGTTGTGTGCACAGTGAAAAAAAATACTGTACACTACCAAAATGTGTTACTGTATTAGAACAAAATTTGTTGTATGAATTAATAGCAATGTTGTGAATAATAAAATACTCTTTAAAAATAAACAAAATGGCATTTATAAAAGATAATTACTGGGATAAGGATAAATTACTGGGTAATTTGACATCAGTGGAGTGTGGATGTGCCCTTTTGCTGCTATCCTGACCTGACGCCACACAAAAGTATCCAAATAAACTCCTAGGCTATCTAATATTTACTATCCTTACATGCGCCTCAGTGGTGCAATGATTAGCACGTCTGATTACGAATCGGTTGACTCAAGTTTGATCCCGGGCGAGGGCAGTTGGCGTACACCTCACCCAGCTATTCATCCTCCTAAACGAGTTGATTGATAAATGGGTACCTAGGGAAACGTGGGAAAGGTAAACTGTGGTAACCCTGTGTCACCATTGTGTCCCTGTGTTCCAGGTTAACGGATTAATTTCCACCACAGGCTCAAAGCCCAATGAGATGAGAGATGAGCACCTGCACCTATGTGCAGCTACAGCGTGTGCCCCCACTTCACTTTACCTTATTATCCTTAACCTCTAAACATTATACACAACTCTTTGCACAAACATTAGTGATACAACTTGTAGAGATTATAAACTGTTATGTGTTGAGAATTTATGTAAGCCTAAACACTTCCTCTAACAGTTGCATACATTATTGTTATTGATTTAATCTTACTATTTATTTGCTTGTTTTCTGTCATGTTCTTTAGTCAGTAACTATCCATTCTCTCCTTGTGTTCTGTATTTTATTGCAAAGGCAAATTTTCTACTTAATACTGACTCAAAAAATTTGACCTTGAAAATTTAGACCTGACTCACGACACCTAGATCTCAGATGCTACCTGACCCTTTTAATTGTAATCCATATACCTGTCTGGTCCTTTGATGATTTTAGTCCTTGTCTAGAGCGATCTCATTACTATCTATCACTAGACTTAATGATAAACTGTCTAACCGCTTATGACCCTTTTCTTGCAAATTGTATTTACCTGACTGTTCACCCAGTGCCATCCCCACTGTAGAGTTTTGATCAAAGAGCATTCTTCTACTGAACAACTTCAGCAAAACATGCAACTAGCCTTATGAATACCAGTATTTATAAGGTTAAATCCTCACATTTTTCCTGATCTTCATAACTCTCTCCTCAGTAGAATTTTGATCCAGGATACTGAGTATTCTACTGAACTACCTTACTTACTGTAAGCAAAGCATGCAACTAACTTTATGAATATGGTATAAAGTATGTCATTGACTTACAACCTGGGTTGAGTCCAAGTACAGGCAACTGTACTTAAGTCCAAGTCCAAGTACCTGGATATTTTCAAGTACAAGTACAAGTGCACTCACTTTGTTATGTACTTAAGTCCAAGTCCAAGTATATGTCATTGCACTTAAAGTACCGGGATGAAGTGTTAGGGAGAGAGAGAAAAAAAAAAAAAAAAAAAAAAAAAAAAAAAAAAAATGTTTAAATTAAAAAATTCCATATTCCAAATGATTTGTAATCATATTAATTCCATTTTGGAGTCATCAGTGAACTAATGTGTCAAACAAGGGTAATTAGGATACACAGCATAAGTTCAAAACTCGACATGTCTGGACATCACATTCCATAACCAGCTTTTACAAACTATGAATTGCATACACGTAAAGCTGCATTAGTGCAAGCCAAGAAGCAATGAGGGACAACTGTATTTTAATAAAACATCAGTTAATTAACATTAAAGTGATGGAAACATACTATACTATACACAAACCATACTATACCTCATCATGAATACTGATGCAGAAGCGACATTTGATATCATATTTTTCAGACAACCACCGCATGCACACCAACATGATGTGCAAGTAATCCACCGCTGAAAAGGAAGCATAATTCAATGCGAGTTAACCTTCTTTAATACTACTGAGCCAAAATATGAGGACAAAATAATTATACATGATTGTCAATATATACTGATTTCCCTTTTTGGTCTTAGGTAAGGATCCTACACAGTCCATAATGATCTTTTGGAATGCTTCTCAAGGAATTGGAATGGGTTGTAATGGATAGGGAGGAATCTTTGCATTAAGCTTTCCCACAACTTGATATATAATACATGAATTTATGAATTGTGTGACATCTTTCTTTATGCCAGGCCAAAAATATTAATTCAGAATTTTACTGATAGTTTTGTAAATGTCAATGCGTCCACAAAATTCTTCATGAGCTATCTCCATAACAGATTTTCTGATGGATACAGGAAGCACAAACAAGAAAGGCATTGAGGCTGCATCTGTAGCGGAGGTGTATCGGCTACATAAGGATTGGAACAACACCCTGACTTGGTTTGGGTAGTTTATTGTTGCACGAGTTGATTGATATACAGGTAGCTTGTACAGTGGACAGAGAGACTGAAGATGGTGAGTGATGTGTGAGGGGAGCCACGAGGCTTGGCTACCCGACGTGAGCTGTGGTGTAAGGTAGTGGTAGACTCGTGGTGGACTGACTGACTGACTGACTGAGTAGTGTGTATGTGGCTGTTTATATTGGCCTGGTGGTCACGTGGGGTGAAGTGACAGGTAAGGTCAAGTTTATCTCGACCTCAGCCGCAGTCTCTAGGGAAGTAATTATAGGCTCAGCCTCTGGGTGTGTGTGCATGTAGGTGTGTTGTGAATGTGTGTGTCGCTGCTACACATCTTCATTCATGTATTCACAGCTGCTCTCCATTCAACTTTAGCAGTACAAGCATTATTCCTTGCTCCACAAACATCCATCTGGCATCTAATGATTTCTTCACACCATCCATCCATCCACTCAACCTCAGACCTCTCACATCACACCTATTAATCTTTTTCCAGCAATTGTTCCTCATTCATTCTTTCCAAATGCTCAAATCATGGCAGCGCTCCCTGTTCAGCTCTACCCACTAACTCTCTCATAACACCAGTGTTCTATGCATTTCCTCATACTTCTTAAACACATAATCATCATTACATTTAATTTCTTTCTTTCTGCTATTTCTATATTCCATGTTTCAGACCCTCAGTACATAACACAACATTTATAAATCAATTATCTATTGATCATATATCTTATCACAATTTAATATTTTTGCCCATGTAGTTATCCCTTTAAGTGACTCTTGAAACAACCAATCTTGACACCATACATCACTAAAACTGATAGTTGCTGTCTACTGAAAACAATTATCAGTAAAATGATGTGAAATAGTGAAGAAATTTTTTTTTAGAAAGAAACTCCTACTCACCTGAACTCTGTACCACCCAGTTGACTCTGCTTGTCATGAATTGATCATCCACCCAGTATGGTTCAAGGGCCCGTGTCATGCGGCCACCTAGAACTGGAGTCTTGGGTTTTCCACATCGAGCAATTGCCTCTAGACAGTTGAACATGTGAGATTCCGAACCACCTACCCATATAGGTGGCTTTTCAACTATATCAAAAAATGAGGCTTCAAACTCGTTCTGTCGGGCTTCCCATATGAGCTTCCTTATCTAAAAGAATAATGTGTGTTTAATTTCCTGTGATTTTCATGTTTAGAATTCTGACACATCACTAATGGCTAATTACAGAATAATTTTTCTTCTTAGAAAATAGAAGAAAAAAAAAGTAATTTACCCATTGGCATTCCTTAATTATTCAAATTCTTGCTTGCAAACACCATATCCCCATTGAATGGATATGTGGGAGTTTGCTATATGTATATTCCATATATGGAAATGGATATACACTGGTACCCCCTCCATCGCGGGGGATATGTTCCAGACCTTCCCACGATAAGTGAAAACCCGCGAAATAGAATTATCCTATTTAAATACACTCTAGGCATGTTTTTATAACTTTTACAATACTTTTAAAAGCATTTTAAGGTCTTTAAACACACTTTTAAAACAATAGAAACACATTTAAACACAAATGATATTGAGAGAGAACAAGAGCAATGAATAATAAAAATATTGTACACAGTATAAAAAACCCAAATACTATTTTTCTCAGCATTTCGGTAAATAGCATCCTCCAGACATCCTTACCTATTCCATTGTGTATATCTTTTATCTTTTTGAGTATTTAGATAGTTGAACTAGGTAAGCAAATTAAGAAATAACTGTAATATTGAAGTTTAAATGATCACGGGATCCAGCGAGCGACGCCCCTGGTTAGGACGTTAGGTTGTTAGGTTTGATTTATTTTTGGTTTGGTCATTTTACCGAGAAACGATTATTATATTTATTCAATACACATCAAAATCTATCAGAATAATATAGTTTTATCTTGAAAATAAGCAGCTACTGTTTTCCAAAATGTTTTCTTTTTCTCTTTCTCGTTGACTGATGCGTTTAACGCCACCATCCAAAATTTTCAAAAAAATTTCCATATTATCATTATACCCCTACAACATGTTGCTGTATTGTTAAATAATTTCTCACATATATTTCAGAAAATAATATAACTATATGGGGATAAGAATTTGAGTTATTTGATAAAAAATGCTTTGTTAAGCTCCTGTTGCCTGCGTTACCAAAGGTTCCAATTTCGGGTATCGATACAAATAACAACACCGCGAAAGATGACTCTGAAATCAGATTTGTTGATTGAGGTGGAGATCACTGCTCATTGCAACAATCACAACTATAGGAAGCCACTTGAAAATCAGCCCCTAGAACACAACAGCCAATCAGCAGCTGAGAAAAAAATACAGACACTCTGATTTGCTGAATCAGTATGTATAGCTATTCTATCGTGCCACGCAAAATTTAAACTCATAAACAATGCTGGGGAATATCGCGAAATGGCAAAAATATGCACGATATAAAAATTAATAGGTCTTACAGAAAACAGAGAAGTACCTGGACTGCATAAGCTGAACTGCAATAAAACGGGGGATTAGTGTATTCAAAATATCATTGATATTTCATTCTTCCTCCCTTTCTCGAAAGCTATTAGAGATATTGGAAATATCATTGCAGCATCTGATAGTACTAATTAAACTCTACAACTGTCATTATGAATATTTGTTCCAAGACTAATAATTACGGATTAAATGAAAACTTATCTTTTTTACCAAAACATGACTTTCTTCCTCATTTTCTCAAAAACTATTAGAGATATTGAAAATATCATTGCAGCATCTGATAGTACTAATTTAACTCTACAACTGTCATTATGAATATTTGTTCTAAGACTAATAATTAAACAGTAAAATGAAACCGTATTTTTTTTCCAAAACATGACTTTCTTCCTCATTTTCTCGAAAGCTAGAGAAGATATTGGAAATATCATTGTAGCATCTGATAGACCAAATTAAACTCTACAACTGTCATTATGAATATTTGTTCCAAGACTAATAATTACGGAGTAAAATAAAAACTTATCTTTTTACCAAAACATGACTTTCTTCCTCATTTTCTCGAAAGCTATTAGAAATATTGAAAATATCATTGCAGCATCTGATAGACCGCATTAAACTCTACAACTGTCATTATGAATATTTCTTCCTTTTACGCAGTAAAATTAAACAGTATCTTTTTTCTAAAACATGACTTTCTTCCTCATTTTCTCGAAAGCTATTATATATTGGAAATATCATTGCAGCATCTGATAAACCTAATTAAACTCTACAACTGTCATTATGAATATTTGTTCTAAAACTAATAATTATGCAGTAAAATGTAACCATATCTTTAATCCAAATCAGGACTTTCTTCCTCCTTTTCTTGAAAGATATTAGAGATATTGGAAATATCATTGGAGCATCTGATGGACCTTATAAAACTATAAAACTGTCATTATGAATATTTGTTCTAAAACTAATAATTACGTAGTTAAATTAAACCGTATAATTTTTCCAAAACATGAATTTCTTTCTCCTTTTCTCAAAAGCTATTATGGATATTGGAAATATCATTGCAGTAACTGATAGGCCTAATTAAAATCTAAAATTGTCATTATGAATATTTGTTCTAAGACTAATAATTAAGCAGTAAAATGCAACTAGATTTTTTTTTCCGAAACATGAGTTTCTTCCTCATTTTCTCGAAAGCTATTAGAGATATTGAAAATATCATTGCAGCATCTGATAGACCTAATTAAACTCTATATCTGTCATTATAATATTTATTCTAAGACTAGTAATTACGCATTAAAATGAAACCGTATCTTTTTTCCAAAACATGATTTTCTTCATATATTTTTTGAAAGCTATTAGAGATATTGAAAACATTATTACAGCATCTGATAGACCTACTTAATTAAACTCTAACCTGTCATTATGAATATTTGTTCTAAGACTAATAATTACCCAGTAAAATGAAACCTTATCTTTTTTCTAAAACATGACTCTTCCTCATTTCTCGAAAGCTATTAGATATTGGAAATATCATTGCAGCATCTGATAGACCTAATTAAACTCTACAACTGTCATTATAATTATTACTTATAAGACTAATAATTACGTAGAAAAATTAAATTGTATCTTTTTTCAAAAACATGAATTTCTTCCTCATTTTCTCGGAAGTTATTAAATATATTGGAAATATCATTGCAGCATCTGATAGACCTAATTAAATTCTACAACTGTCATTATGAATATTTGTTCTAAGACTAATAATTAGGAAGTAAGATTAAATCGTATATTTATTCCAAAACATGAATTTCTTCTTCATTTTCTCGAAAGCTATTAGAGATATTGGAAATATCATTGCAGCATCTGATAGTACTAATTAAACTCTACAACTGTCATTATGAATATTTGTTCTAAGACTAATAATTACACAGTAAAATGAAATCGTATATTTTTTCCAAAACATGACTTTCTTAGTCATTTTCTCGAAAGCTATTAGAGATATTGAAAATATCATTGCAGCATCTGATAGACTTAATTAAACTCTACTACTGTCATTATGAATATTTGTTCTAAAACTAATAATTACGCAGTAAAATTGAACCGTATTTTTTTCCAAAACATAAATTTCTTCCTCAATTTCTCGAAAGCTATTAGAGATATTGGAAATATCATTGCAGTGTCTGATAGACCTAATTAAACCCTACATCTGTCATTATGAATATTTGTTCTAAGACTAATAATTATGCAGGAAAATTAAATGGTATTTTTTTTCGAAAAAATTACTCTCTTCCCCATTTTCTTGAAAGCTATTAGAGATATTGGAAATATCATTGCAGCATCTGATAGACCTAATTAAACTCTACATCTGTCATTATCAATATTTATTCTAAGACTAATAATTATGCAGTAAAATGAAACCGTATCTTTTTTTCCAAAACATGATTTTCTTCCTCATTTTCTCGAAAGCTAGTAAATATATTGAAAATATCATTGCAGCATCTGATATACCTAATTAAACTCTACAACTGCCATTATGAATATTTGTTCTAAGACTAATAATTACGCAGTAAAATTAAACCGTTTTTTTCTCTCAAAAACATGACTTTCTTCCTGTTTTTATCGAAAGCTATTAGAGATATTGGAAATATCATTGCAGCATCTGATAGACCTAATTAAACTCTACAACTGCCATTATGAATATTTGTTCTAAGACTAATAATTACGCAGTAAAATTAAACCGTTTTTTTCTCTCCAAAACATGACTTTCTTCCTGTTTTTATCGAAAGCTATTAGAGATATTGGAAATATCATTGCAGCATCTGATAGATCTAATTAAACTCTGTCATTATGAATATTTGTTCTAAAATTAATAATTATGCAGTATAATGAAACCGTATCTTTTTTCCAAAACATGACTTTCTTCCTATTTCTTCATCATTTTCTCGAAAGCCATTTGAGATATTGGAGATATCATTGCACCATCTGATAGACCTAATTATACTCTATAACTGTCATTATGAATATTTGTTCTAAGACTAATAATTACGCAGTAAAATTGAACCATATCTCTTTTCCACAACATGACTTTCTTCATTTTCTCGAAAGCTATTAGAGACATTGAAAATATCATTGCAGCATCTGATAGACCTAATTAAACTCTACAACTCTCATTATAAATATTTGTTCTAAGAGAAATAATTAAGCAGTAAAATTAAACCGTATCTTTTTTCCCAAACATGACTTTCTTCCTCATTTTATTAAAAGCTATTAGAGATATTGGAAATATCATTGCATCATCTGATGGATCTAATTAAACTCTACAACTGTCATTATGAATATTTGTTCTAAGATTAATAATTACGCAGTAAAATGAAACGGTATCTTTTTTCCAAAACATTACTTTCTTCCTCATTTTCTCAAAAGCTATTAGAGATATTAGAAATATCATTGCAGCATTTGATAGACCTAATTAAACTCTACAATTCTCATTATGAATTTTTGTTCCAAGACTAATAATTAGGCAGTAAAATTAAACGGTATCTTTCTTTCAAAACATGACTTCCTTCCTCATTTAGAGATATTGGAAATATCATTGCAGCATCTGATAGACCTAATTAAACTCTACAATTTTCATTATGAATTTTTGTTCCAAGACTAATAATTATGCAGTAAAATTAAACCGTATCTTTCTTCCTTATTTTCTCGAAAGCTATTAGAGATATTGGAAATATCATTGCATCATCTGATATACCTAATTAAACTCTACAACTGTCATTAAGAATATTTGTTCTAAGACTAATAATTACGCAGTAAAATGAAACTATCTTTTTTCCAAAACATGACTTTCTTCCTCATTTCTTGAAAGCTATTAGAGATATTGGAAATATCATGGCAGCATCTGATAGACCTAAATTAAACTCTACAACTGTCATTATGAATACTTGTTCTAAGACTAATAATTATGCAGTAAAATGAAACCGTATCTTTTTCCAAAAAACATGACTTTCCTCATTTTCTCGAAAGCTATTAGATACTGGAAATATCATTGCAGCATCTGATAGACCTAATTAAACTCTACAACTGTCATTATGAATATTTGTTCTAAGACTAATAATAACACAGTAAAATGAAACGGTATCTTTTTTCCAAAACATGACTTTTAAATTTTCTCAAAAGCTATTAGAGATATTGCGGAATGCTGTGAAATGACGAAAATATGCGCGATATAAAAATTAACAGGTCTTACAGAAAACAGCGAAATATCAGGACCGCGATATGAAGAGGGATTAGTGTAGTAGGAAATTATAATTAGAAAAATTAAAGTACATTTTGATACCTTCTTTTGAGTCATGGGATCTTCTGTGGTAGGGTAACCCAATTGTAAAGCAAGCTCCTTCCCAGCCTCATTCAGGTACCAGCCCTTTTCTCCCTTGGTGACAGAAAACAAGTGCTCTCCTTTCTGTTTAGTTTCAGTTTCACTTAACATTGGGTTAAACTGCTTCAGTAGTCTCTGGATGAATCGCAACCCAGCACCATAAATTCTTCCATAATTAATAATCTGGAAAAAAAAATGCTTTTCACTGTTAAGAAATACTTATTGCTGTACATGTATGGAGCATTAATGTCATTAATATGAAATATCTACTATTAAGAAAAGTAATGAAAATTAACATTCCTGCCAATCAAGTGCTATATTACTTTTAGTTTGTATGCATTACTTGAAATTTTCATGTTTTCTTTTAGAGACTTATGATCCTACTTTGCAAGTGAAACACATGAAAAGGAATAAAAAAAATTAGCATTACCCCCATTATGCAGGAGTGTGACACTACTCTGTGTTACCTGGCCAATCCCCATAACAACTCACTTCAGTATCAACCCCATACCTCCGGATGATGACAATAGTAATCGGAGTGAGATAACTCCCTTGCACCAGATGACTATAATCACCCGTGTAATTCTTAAGTTGCGTGTGTACCGTATTTCTCACCACATAATAAGCACCGGAGTATAAGACACACCTATAATTTGGCAATGAATACTTAGGAAAAAACTAAACACCCCAATTTTTCTATGGGCTTTGCCCCAAAATAGTTTGGGTCAAAGATTATAGGCTAACGAGTATTCTACTGAATTACCTAAGCAAAGTATGCAATCAACTTTATAGATACCGTTATTTATGAGGTTGAACTCTCATATTTTTCCTGAGTTTCAAAAGCTCTTCAGTAGAATCTTGGTCCAAGATTATAGGCTACTGGCTATTCTCCAACTGAACTACCTGTTTAAGAGTGAATGTTACAAAGGCTAAGCCTCCAAACCATAGGGCATAGATCAAAACAACAATGGCCGACACGTCATCTACAACATCAAGGTATCGGGATCAGGTAAAAATAATAGTCCCCTGATGGGAACTTTTTTCCTGTGTTCCATTTCCAAAGTTACATAATATTAGCAAAAATTATTTGTAATCATATAAATTTAATTCTTGGGTTAACAGGGAAGTAGTGTGTCAAACAAGGGTGTTTAGGCACTAGCCTAGTTTCAGTAACCTCTACCCAAAGGCCAACAAAAATCTAACCATCGAGATATAAGATGATGGGTGGATTTTGGAGAAATTTTTTGAGGGAAGAAATGCGTTTTATATGGCGAAAAATACAGTATTTTGCAGGGGTAATACCAAAGAATGAAAAGTGGCCAGCGAATATCAGGGGATCGATCAAACCCGGGACCCTAGGTTGTCATGCCCGAACACTGACCACTGTACCACTGCCTCATACACCCATTCTAGTAAAGATGGCACTGTTCCTTCTGTTTCTACTCTTTATAGGGATGTAAGGAAACAGCGTGGGCATAAATGATCAATGTCTGCAAAAGGGAGATAGGGAGGGAGCAGCTGAACCAAAAAGATACTAGTTGGCAGAGATGGGAGTGATTTTGATGACATTGATGACCCTAATTATTGAGATGCAGAGGAGAGTGCAGCCTCCAGTCCCAGCCAAGCATCTCACTCATCATCATCAACATCATCATCATCACTCATCCTAATCATCGTCATCATCACTATCCTCGTTTCCACCAAAGAAGAGGCTGCATGTGCTTGGGGAAAGGTGGTGCATGGGAGCGAGTGTAGAGTAGCAGGGAGGCTTCCTAATAAGGAAAGTCAAAGGCAGGCCACAACGTTTCCACATGTGATTCCAGCCACGTCATATCAAGTACACACTGACACACCACAACCAGACCAAGAGAAGGTGTAATAAATGCATTTGCCTGGTCAGATGGAAGCAATTTTATGCCTACTCTACCAGACTTTGATATCCCCATTGCAGGAATTCAGCCAGTCTTCCTATGCAATAGTGAGTCAGCCAATTGCAATTTCTTTCTGTGGTTTTCCTTAATGGAAATGTCATCCAGTACCTCTGTGATGAAACCAACCAGCACGAGTCAAAGTGTAGGGAGCAGGATATCTGTCCTTTTGGGTAAAAAAAGATGAGGTGGAAGGCCGTAGATGTAACTAATATGTACGTCTTCTTCGCCCTCCTCATGCTATTGCCACACATAAATAAGCATGACCTGACTGATTACTGGATAGTAGACATCATCTCCACACCAATCTTTGGCAAGTACATGCCAATGGACTGATTCCTGTGAATCTTGGAATTACTGCACTTCGTCAACAACACAAAGCCGTCTACCACCGATCCTACGTGGAAAATTATGGAATTCCGTCAGATATTGAGGGACAAGTTTACAGCCTTCTTAAAACCTTTTCAAAAGGTAATCATTGATGAGCACCTAGTTTTGTTTTGAAGACAGCTACACTTTGTGCAGAACATTCCATCTAAGATGCATCACTTTGGTCTGAAGTTCTACACAAATCCCTCAATTTACAACTGGACTACATTCATTAAAACACAATTGTAAACATGTCGATCGTATACTGAGGTTATATTTCAATGGGATCAATGGATCCTTCTGTGTTATCTAGCTCAGTGCTTCTCAAACTATCTGATATGGCGTACCGGCAGATTTTTTTTGGTGGGGTGGTGTACCGACAGATTTTTATTGGGGGGGGGCTGAAAAATGACGCAACTTTGGCAACACATTAGCCAGCATCCATCTGTGTTCTTGGTGTGGTCAAGGTCACATGGCACATCATGAAGGTGTTGCCATACCGCCTCATGCGTATTTAGTTCACTGTTTTTCTGTTCATTATATCACATTCGTTAGTTGTATAAAAATCACATTTAACATGAGTGAGTAAATGAAAAATGAAGCCATAATAAATATAAAACTAAAATTAAAGTGTGTACCGGCACCGGTACGCATACCACACTTTGAGTAGCACTGATCTAGCTGATATTTCTCTCCTAGTTTTCTTAAATTTTTCATATATACCCAAACTTGTTTCTTGTTGTACTTCTCCTTTTCATTTCAAAGAAAACTATTCCTTAATTCTATATATAATTGCATCCTTTTAATGTTTTCTATCTCTAATTTTCAGGTTTAGTTGTTATATAATTATTTAGTATTTTTTGCCATCTATTTTTTTTTTCATATTCTAATACAATTATTTCCCTGATCAGTTAGCTTTGGTCCTCTTAGTGTAAATATATTGCAAACCTTAATTTTAAATATATTGCAAACCTTAATTTTCATATCCCTTAAAACACTGACTGCAGGGTATTAATTTCTTTTTCTTTAAAGTGTGAGTTTGCAACTGAGATATCAGGGTACTGCGATCGTAAACAAATGCCTGTAGAAATACAATGTGCTCCAGCCGCTCGGGCTATCGATCATATAAGTGAGTACACGGTGATTGTAAATAAAAAAGGGTTAGTAAAATGGAACGATCGTGTATGCAAAATATTGTAAGCCAAGGCATCCTATAATGCAGATTTACTGTACTAAGCTGAGCTGTAAATCTACTTGACTGAACACTTTTCCCGGTGGAATGCCATATGCCGAGAGCTATCAACAATTTTGATCATGTGAATTCCATGCCACGACTTCCAGATGATATAAATCATGATTAAATGATCTTTACTAGATAATTGTTTTCAAATGCAAATACAGTGGAACCTTGACTTACGAGTTTAATTCGTTCCGTGACCGAGCTCGTAACTCAATTTGCTCATATATCAAATCAATTTTCCCCATTGAAATTAATTGAAATGCCATTAATCCGTTCCAGCCCCCAAAATACCACGTGTTTTTAAATAAGAAAAATGTATTTATAAATAACAAATATTGTATAAAAACATAATAAAAGAGAATGTAAAGCAAATCAGCATAAATGGCTCGTGCCTTCTCGCAGGTGATACCCTCCGTCATGGTATCTCCCGCAAGCTCCTTCTCCCTCACCCACATCAATAGCAGATTCTCCATCTTTTCATGGACAGAGGTCCGGAGCTTAGAAATTATTTTAACGCCCTTGGCTGGTGTTATAGCCTTTATCGACTCCTTCTGCTTCAATATGGTACATATCGTAGAAGTACTGCGCTCGTATTGCCTCGCCAAGTCGATTACTCGCACATCTTGCTCATGTTTTTTTTATGATTTCACACTTTATTTCGATGGACATCATCCTTTTCTTCTTTGCACTGCTGTCCTTTCCTCTCATTTTCTTAGGATCCATGGTT
>JAXIVD010001290.1:15000-42500 GCA_036785275.1 Cancer borealis | reverse complement strand
TTGGTAACAGCTTGACCAAAACCTTATGAGTTGCTCTCACATCACTAGCACAATACTTCATCAGATTCTGGAAGTCTTCCCTTACCTCACCCAAGCTGCCATCAACAAAAACATTTCTGATACTCTTATCAAGGCCCTTTTTATCACGACTGTAAAACTTGTAAACCTCATCAAGACTGTTTGGACAACCAACATTCATCCATGGCAACCTTATTTTTGGTTCACTTTTTTTCATTAATAAAGCCCGCTGCTCTGCAACCAATCCACTCACAGCAATATGAAGAGACATGGTATCAACAAAGCGAAGAAGTGTTTCTTTTAATTGGTACTGCTCACGGACTCGGATGCGGTCAAAACTAACATTATGGCCCACTACAACCCGAGCTGACTCAACTGAACGTCCATCTGTTGGAGTCATATTTTGTGGAGTTTCAAGTGGAATTAATTCTTTTAAGACAACCTTATTTTTATCAATGTGATGATTTGGATATATCAGAGCTTCAGAACACCAAGAATACCAGTATTTGTTAGAAACTGCAGTGGCCATAATAGGTTGACTGCCTTCCTTAACACAAATCTCTACATCAAAAACTATTGCAGAGCATTCTGGATAATCCACTGGTGAACAACTTCCATCTGAGTTGTAGCGTGTCCAGCCAGGGGAAAATTCCCACTGGATTGGAAAACTTGGCATATCATCTGCTATCAACATGTTGAGTAGCTCTTTGTAATGAAAACACTGATCCTCACCTATGATACGAAAATGTTGGTCCAAGTCAGAACTTTCTAATTTTGGCAATTTGACCTCCACATCGGGCATGAATGATGGAGTTTTACCCCACAGTCCATGAGTCTGTAAATGTTCTTTAGCCATTTCAAGATCTTCAGATTTTTGACTGTCCTCACCAGAAGGTTCTTTAAATAATTGGTCAAATATGCCTTTAGACAACATCTGAATCCCTAGAGAATTTCTACGTGTGTTTTGTAATGCCTGTGTTGTTTGATCTAAATTTATATTTTTGTCCATAATGCAATCGACAGATTCATCTCCATTTGTTTTGGCTTCTGAAGGATTTTCTTTCTTATCAGATTGTGAACTATGTGTGTTTGCTGCTGAAATGTCATTATTTTCTTTATGATAATTATCACATGATATGTCACTGCCTTCTATTTTTTTTTCTTTATCAGTGATAAAAATTTTCTTCCTGCTAATGCTAATTTTTCCATCATCATTTTTGTTACTATGAACAATTTTCACCTTATAATCAGTTTGAATTTCAGTGCTTCCTTTCCCTGCATCTTTGAATTTATTGTCTGCAAACTGGGAAATTAAGGATCCTTGGGTTTGATGGCATCTTTCTCCTACAATTTTCTCCACAACCTCCTTCACTGAGGTAATTTCAATCTTTGGAACATGATCACTCTCCTGTTTGATGACATTCTGTATTTCTGTTTCAATGGGGGATTCTATTAACTTTTTTTCTGGTAAACCTGCTAAACCTTTTCTAGCAACTTTAATTGAAATTATTTTTTGAGGTTTCTGAAGTACTCTTCTTGATATTTGATCAACATTATTTTGTATAGGCTCAATTTTAACTTTTTTTTTAGGCTTCTGGACATATTGAACAAGTTTAGAGGATTTATATCTCTTTATGATGTAGTTCATCTTGCAGTAGGAAAGAGGAAGTTTGACTTGAGAAGACACACATGGATGGATTGCCAAACAGCAGACCCAACACAGTTTTCTAGTGTTCAGCATGATGACCACCACTTTTCTGACCCTGAAAATATAACAAATGAATAAATAAATAAATAAATGTGCAGAAACATATCTACATATACACATACACACATCAATGATTTGACCAAAACTGGAAAATGCATAAGTAATATGGTCCCAGCAAAAGAAAAGGCATGGGTTGAAATTGGAAAGAATATAGAGACTAACAACTAAGATGGTGCCAGATTTGGAAGACCTACCATATGAGGAAAAGTTAAAAGAAATACAACTGACAACGCTAAAAGAAAGAAGAAAAAGAGAACACTAAATTACAATATATAAAGTGATGAACAACCTGGAGAAAACAGATTAAAAAAAAATGTGATAATGAAAAGAAAAGAAGAGGATAGACATTTAAGGGAACACAAAAAAAAAAATTGCAAAAAGGAATTAGCTCGAACAATACAAAAAGTACAGTTTTCCCAAAAGAAGCATAGATACTTGGAATGGACTGAAGGAAGAGGTGACAATGGCAAAGAATGTACAACTGAAGGGAAAAAATAGACAAGTATAAATATGGAGACAGGACCACACAAGTGTAGCTCAGGCTCTTAGTGATGTGGCGGGAAGGGTGACGTGAGGTGGGAGAGCAACAGCCAATCACAGGCGGGGAGGCTCCGTAATGCCAAACCAATCACGAACAAGTGCGTCACAAACCTGGCTTTTCAAATCAGATTCGGCGCCTGATAACGGGATTGACTGTGCTATAGCAAGAATGTGTGAGCTTTTGATACATGTGTGATAGCAGTAAAATGTGATAGCAGAAAGCGTAATAGCAAAGGGATGGGTGTAGTTGACAAATGCAAGGAAGAACCAAAGCTGTTTTATAGATTTATTAATGGAAAAATAAAGCAAAGAAAATGTAACTAGGTTGAAGGAAAATAAGGCAGTATATGAGGACCTGAAAAAAAGAATGAAGCGCTAAATAAGAATTTTTAGAAAGGATTTACAACTGAATCTGACTTTAAAGGAATTGGATGAGAAAAACAATAAGACCAGATGGGGTATCAGGATACATATTGAAGGAGTGTAGACAAGATATGGCTGAGCCAATTGATGATATAATTGAGTGTTCTATTAAAACAGGAAAAGTTCATTAAGAATGGAAAAGAGCTGATAGAATGTCTGTTTACAAAAATGGAATCAAAGAAGAACCACTTAATTATAGACCAGTGTCATTGACCAACATAGTCTGTAAGATATGTAAAAAGGTAATCAAGAAACAATGGACTGAATACTTAGAAAGAGAAGGAATAATAACAGATAAACAATTTGGATTTGGAACAGGAAGATTATGTATCACAATCTTATTAAGTTTTTATTCAAGAGTAATAGATATAACACAAGAAAGAGATGGATGGACGGATTGCATATATTTAGACTTAAAAAATGGATTTGATAAGGTTCTGCACAGGAGATTACTATGGAAGCTGGAACACATTGGAGGATTGAAAGGAACATTAATTAACTGGATGTAAGATTACCTGAAAGGAAGGGAAATGAGAAGGGTAGTAAAGGATGAAAAATCTGAATGGAAGGAAGTAAAAAGTGGAGTACCACAGGGATCAGTTTTGGCAATAATGTTTTTAGTATATGTAAATGACATGACAGAAGGAGTAAACAGTTACATAAGTCTGTTTGCAGACTATGTAAAATTACTAAGAAAGATAAGAAACCACAAAGATTGTGAGGAGCTACAGAAGGATATAAACAAGAGATATGAATGGACCAAGACAGGAAATGGTATTCGATCCCATCCTTATCTCCTCAAAATTAATAATGCCAATATCACTATTTTAATGATCATGTTTAAATGAGGGAGCAAACACCTGAGTGTGTGCCAGTGATTTATGTATAGTATAGAAATTAAGACTGGAGCGTTATAGGTTGGGTTAAATCAGGTTACAAAGTATTAAGCTTCATTAATAAAAAAAATATTAAAAAGGTGTTTTAGTAGAGGTGACCAGCTGGCCACAGCAGTGTGTTGGGTGAGCCATCACACTCAAAAACCCCATCACTGCTCATCAGTCTTCCCTAACGTTAATTTGTTATTCACGAGGATGGAAATACTTTTCCTGATAAGTTTTGATGCATTCTACATTGATCTATTACTTAAAGTAAATCACTATCAGGAAGAGCAGAATGTGCTGAAAAAAAAATAGTGACCTGCGGGAGAAAAGGGTCAAATATATACTCAAAAGGTATTAATTTACATCTTCACAATAATGCTCAAGCAATTTGAGTATTATAGTTTTACATTAGTTACTGTCGATCCTCGATTTAACGGACCTCGATTTAACGGACTTCGGATTTAACGGACTCCGTCTGCTAGCGGACAATCAACCCAGATCCGAACTAAAGTCCGTTAGTGTAAAAGAAAGTCCGGTAGGTGGCGGTCGCGTCGGTAACATAGTCAATTAAAATCTAAGGTGAAACGCCCAACTTTTGGGAATTAGAATATGAAAACCTTATATAACCAGACCTAAATGAACCAAACCCAACATAACCTAGTCTAACCATAACCTAAGATAACATAATCAGGTTATGTTAGGTTTGGTTCGGTTAGATTCGGTTATATAAGGTTTTTATATTTTATTGCCCAAAAGTTATATTTCACCCTAGACTTTTTTTTCTGGATTGCCATATTATGGCCTTTAACCAAGCAACGGACTCTTTACACTAACGGACAGGACTCCCTCCGCATTAGTCTGTTAAATCGAGGGTCGACAGTACAGTACTTGATAAATTCTTAAAAGATTTTCCTGATTACATTTGTCGCAAATTTCCTATTTCTGAGATATTCAACGTTTTCTATGAACACAATTCTGAGGTTAGGGAAGGTACACACATGATTCTTCCCTAGTTTCTACCCTAGGAAGAAAAGAGAATAAGGAATCGTGGGAGTATTAATTGTTGAAACAAATGAATATCTTACATTATCACCAAAATATCTTACAAAATTGGGAATGATGTTTTACATGCCTTACTGGAATCTGAAATTCTATCTTACTGTGAGAAAGCATTTGACCGAGTATCTCACAAAAGGCTGGTCATCAAACTTGATTGGCAAGGAATTAGGGGCAATGTACTCAGGTGACTCGAGAACCTCCTGGCTAACCACTCCCACAGAGTAATAATACAAGGGAACTATTCTGGCAGGCTACCAATGCACAGCAGAGTACCACAAGGATCAGTAATGGGTCCTATCCTGTTTATCATCTATATCAGTGATCTGGTCATCAATCTTGAATGTTCGCAGATGACGCAAAGATCTACAGGACCATTAGCACAGCCCAGGATACAGAAATAGTACATAACGACATGGTTAGACTGGAAGAGTGAAGTAGCAAGTGGTTGCTGACCTTCAACTCTGCTAAATGCAGTCATGCACTTTGGGAGGCAGAACACGAGACTAGAGTACACCTTAAACGGAGTCACCCTGGACATATCAGCCGTAGAAAAGGATCTCAGGGTCCTGGTCTCAGAAGACCTTAAGGTGGCGTTGCATGTTGCAGCAACTGCATGGAAGACCAACAGCAGAATCAGCATAATCAGGAGGAACTTCACCTACTTGAACCAGGAGATTGTACGTGCGCTCTACCCAGCCATAGTCAGACCTCTACTAGACTATGGGGCATAGTGCTGGACACCCTTCTTGGCTAAGGATATAGAACAATTGGAGAAAGTTCAACACAGGGCAACAAAACTACTGGCAGGAGACATGATACAGGTGTACAAATCTTCCACGGGTGTGACGACCTTCCCGCCGCCAGGTTCTTCCAACTGAACACTACCAACCTGCGAGGCCACTCACTCAAGATTACCAAGCCCACCCACTGGAGAACTGCACTAAAGGGCAATGCATTCTCCATTGGAACAATCAACGATTGAAATGCTCTCCCTGACCAAGTAGTCACAGCACCGTGTATAGCCGCTTTTAAGACTAGGTATGATAAGCACTTGGGCATAGCAATTTAGTGAGGCTGGCACAGTCAGTGGAGGTGGGGGGTATGACAAGAAGACTTCTTCTTATTCCCTCACTAGTGATGACTAGTTAAGCATGACTAGATAAGGAAGAAGAAAGCTCTTTAGAGTGCTTCCGAGGACTGTTAAGTGTGGTTCCTACGGTAAAGCCTATAATTTCAAGCCATCATATTGTAGTTTTTATTGCTCAAAAGTTGTTGTGAACACTAGTACTCTAAGTACTTGACTAGATACTTATTTAACAGAGCACACCCTAAGGATGAAAAAGTTTATTACTTCCTTAAGAGTGCTGGTGAACTCTATCCCCACACAAAGTCTGCATAAGATAAGTTTGGCTCAATTTTTTAAGCTCTAATCTGCTTAGGTTTAGTTTGGTTTGGTTAGGTTAAGTTAGGTAAGGTTAGATTGGCTTGTGTTAGGTTTGGTTAGGTTTACTTAAAGCTACTTTTTTCTTATTGATTTTGATGGTTTTGAATTAATCTGACCTTTTTTGTGGCAATTTTTACCTTCCATTTATTGAGAGAAGAAAAAATAAATCAATGGCTGCATGGCATGACAAACAAACATCAGATTAATTCAAAACACATCAATATCTATCAGAAGAAAATTGTTTTGTCCAAAATAAGAGTGGTTCAAGCTTTACCTATTTTACAATATAGGTATGCATTTGCAATGAAAATTAATGTCAAAAACATTCAAAATGGATAAAAATTAGTATGGAAAGTGTTTTATGCATGTCCAAGTGCATTATTGTGAAAATGTAAAATTTTACCATTCAAAAGTTATTAAATTTTATAAATCTTATCAGAAAAGTCCAACAACAGAAACTTACCAAAATGTTACTCTATAGTCTATACTGTGTAAATCTCCGGTAAATCTGCATAACTACTGCTCAGACCATATCGATATAAATATGGTTCTACATACTATACATAGTGTACTCAACATATCTGTGAAGGTTTCAGGCAGTGCTCGTCTTTATTTACCTAGCTAAACATCTTTGAAGTTATGTGATGTTATGTTAGGTTTACTCACCTGGTTTACTCACCTGGTTGGCTATCCCAAATCATACTCAAGGCTCATTCATCAGTGAAGCACAAATGGGCAGCCCACAATTGCTGGCACGCCAGCCCAACATAATTAATATGAAACATAGTAAACAGCATACAAGAATGGGCGGAATTGTGTGCCATATGCAACTGGGTGTTAAACGTGGGTATATATGTACATGAAATGTATAACTAAAGATAATTCTAGAATAAGTTTACTCAGTGTATGCAAATAGCAACTCTCCAAGGGAGAGGTGTAGGCTACATTTAAAAGCTTCAAGAGTATTAGCACCAACAACACTGTCTGGGAGGGAGTTCCAATGATCGATGCACCGAATACTGAAAAATCTGCGCCTACATTCTGTGTGGATGTGTGGCTTGGCTAGTTTATATCTGTGACCTCTAGTCGTAGTGATAGGAGATATAGTGAACAGGTCCGATGGTGAAATTACTGATAGTTCATGAAAAATCTTCCAGCATTTGATAAGATCAGCTCTCAAGAGTCTGCCTTGTACAGAGTACAGGTTCAGAGCCTTGAGGCGATCAGCATAGGGTAGATCTGCTAGGCCATCTATGTGTTTGATCCAGCGACGCTGTACAGTCTCCAATAGGCGCAGGTCACCCAAGTACCCAGTGTTCCAAACTGTTGATCCAAACTCCAAAATAGGTCTTATGTGAGACTTAAGGATAGCCAACATAAAGTCACTGGAACGACAAAGAGTGGACTTCAGTAAGTTGTTAGCTAATCCTGCAGCTTTATGGACTGTTGTTCTTATGTGAGCATGAAACTTTAGGGTATTGTCAACCAGGATTCCAAGGTCTCTATGGTTATTAGCCAAGGATAGATCAGAGTTATCCAGGTGGTAGTGCTGGAGAGAGCCCACAGTAGTCCAGTCAGTAGAGCCACGCTGGCATCTTAACACTACACACTTGGCAGAGTTGAAATTAAGACCCCAAGAAGTAGCAACCCTAGATACATTGTCAATGTCTCTTTGGAGAGTACTAAGATCTACTGCTAGATGGTGAGTGACATTGTGACGTATCTTCATATATAGTTTCAGATCGTCTGCAAAAAATTTACACTTGGACTTAATGTAAGAAGGTATGTGGTTGACATATATAAGGAAAAGGAGTGGGCCCAACACAGAGCCCTGTGGTACTCCGCTTAGCACTGACCTAGTGGTACTGAAGGCACCCGATACTGACACTTGCATGGTTCTATCTGACAGAAAGTCTGAAATCCAGTCAAGAAGATGACCACCTACACCTATCTGTCTTAGTTTGTCAATGAGGATGGTGTGACAAACAACGTCGAAGGCTTTACTGAAGTCAAACAAAACAACATCAACGACATAGCCAGAGTCAAGCCAGAAGGTCATGTCGTCATACACCAACAAGAGCTGATCATCAACCGTTCTGCCCTGGCGGAACCCAAACTGTTCAGCAGATAGGATTCGGTTAAATTCAAGAAATTCATATAGTTCTTTGGCTATAATTCTTTCTAAAGTCTTGCAGCATACAGAAGTAAGGCTGATTGGTCTGTAATTGAGAGGAATGTGTCTTGATCCCTTTTTAAATATGGGCACAATTTCTGATTTTTTCCACTCAACAGGCAGACTACCTTGGGATAAGGACTGTTTGAAAATTAAGTGTAGTGGGATAGCCAAATTAGGACAAGATTTCAGGAGACAGGGGTGAAGACCATCAGGACCCATGCTTGAGTTAGCATCTAGTGAGGCAAGTCTCTTCCTTACATCATCAAGAGATACTGACACATTGTTAATTGATGCATCTGAGTGTTGATGCGGGAGGGGAGCACTTGGGTCCTCAGTGGCATATACCAGGCTGAAGTTAGAGGCAAATATATCTGCCATCTCTCCACAATCAGCTGTCAAAGCACCACCGTCTGTCTTATGTTATGTTATGTTGTTAGGTTATGTTTAGGTTACGCTAGGTTAAGGTCAGGTCAGGTCAGGTTATGTTATGTTATGTTATGTTATGTTATGTTATGTTATGTTAGGTTTGGTTCGGTTATATAAGCTTTTTATATCTAATTACCCAAAAGTTAGGCATTTCACCCTAGATTTTTCCCCCCCGGATTGCCCTACCTATTATGTGGTCTATATTTGTTTATAATGACGAGCACCGCCTGAAACCTTCACAGATGTGTTGAGTACACTATATATAATATGTAGGACTTCACATTTATATCGATATCATCCGAGCAGTAGTTATGCAGACTTACCAAATCTCCAAGTATTTTGGATATTGAGCTGGCTGGCAAAATAATAAAGTTTAACACTGTGTGAGGCCATGACAACCTTCCCTCCAGTCACACTGCAGATGAATGACGTGGAGAGTTGGTTGGTTAGGTCCTCTTAGGTTACAAAAAGGCTACGTTTGATTAACTCAAATAGAATCCAAAAGACAGACTCGCTGGTAAGAGTATTGAGACAGCAAGGCATGCCATGGGGCATCGATGGGATGCATCCTGCACCTTAGATTAAATTATTGCAGAAGAAAACAAGAAACAGACCAGAAATAAATATATATAACACAAAATCATCCATATTAATGCATTACTATTTACCTCACATACTGTTATAACTTTATGTTACTTAATTATACAAAATACATCAGTTGGATGTAAAGGTATTCATGGTCAAAAGCCACTGAAACATTTAAACTGACAATGCATATAACACAGGAAATAAGAAAATCTCACCGCAAATCCTTTTGTAATGACCACTTTTCTTTGCATGCCGAGCCGACGCAGTCACAGTGCCAGTGTGTGTTGTGACTTGGACTTGGGCTTGGCTTGGGAGCAAGGATCTTTTCTGTATAAAATCTTTGGTTGGGAGTCATTCAGTGTAACCTGTCAGTGTAGTCTTTGTAGCGGTGTTCTCCCACACATATTCTGGAAGAAACAAGAAAAACAGGGGCAATAAACTAGGAGTATTTACTCATTCCTACCTCAGCCAGCATTACGTTTATACTTTATATTTGGTCCCCTATAACTAGGGGACCAGCTGCCTCTCATTCTTGTCCTCTATGACTTATCTAAAAACTCTTTCACTCTCTAAAACACTACTGTTACTCCTCTATTCTGTACATAACCCCAGCAGGTACTCCATTCGCCTGCTAACATTCCTCTTTCTCATCTCACTCCATTCCTGCACTCCTATCTCTTCTACCATTACCTCTAATATCTTACTCCTTGCATACTGATACCTCTCGCATTACAACATCAAGTGTTCCACTGTTTCATCCACCCCTTTCTCACACATCATACACCTCTTACATCCATCATTCTTCCATCTGCTAACACGACTCTTCACTTCTAATGATTTTGTCGCCCTAAAGCTGCCATCATGGTCCTTCCCTCTATACCATTCCAGTGTTGATTTCTTATTCATTCCCCTTAGCTATTCCTTTTTTCCCTTCTCTTCCATACACCGATTTATTTATCTTTTGCACACTTATAGGCTACTTCCATATCTCAATACCTCTAACAAACATTCCCAGTTCACCCGCCCACATTTCCACTTATTGAATCTTTCATCCACTTTCCATACATGTTCCATTCATATACCTTTCTTGCCCATCTGTTCTCATGCATTCTCTGTAATCTGGCTCTGCACCTCAGCCCTGCCTTTGCCATGATGCCATCCTCTCTCTGAAGGTGCCCCATCCCATGTGCCCCCTGATAGCTTCCATTGCCACATCCCTATTAGCGCCTTGTTCTGCACCACTTCCATTTTATCGCTAATTCCTTGACCATACGGTAGTTTCAAGTCCATACATAATGCTAGGGACAGCCATACCCTTCCACAGCCCTCTCACCACTTCATACTTGTTGTCCCTATATTTAGCCACACTGCTTAGCCTTCCAACCCACTGGTTTGTCCTAGTTATCCTCTCATATCCTTTCTCATCGAACCAAATACCCAGATACTTATACTCATCTGCATACCTTGTCCTTCCCAACTCTCACGCCTGTACTCCTTGCTAAATATAATATGTAAAATTGTCAGTGAAATGTTTGATTGTGCATAATTGGCGAGTCACATTCTTGAATGTATTTTTCCCCATTAGAAGTCGTATTTGGATCTTGTCATCATATTTTAGTTCCTATTAGTGGCGAGATGCGAGATCCTACTGTTATCAAAACTTACTATTTTATTCCTGTCTTTAATAAGTGCTTTATTACAAAAGAAAAAGGATATTCTTCATACCTGTATGATTTATCTACAAATAAAAAGTTTATTCCAATAATGAAATAATGTTCACATGAAAAAAAAATAATAATACTTAAATAATATCCACTATCCATTGGGGAATTAGAAAATTGGAAGTAAAAAGAGGATTAATGAATAGTATTCTCCTGTCAATATTGAGGTATGGAGCAGAGGCTTCAACATGGAATAGGTGTGTGTGTGCATGCCTTGTCTTGGCTAAACCCTTTTAGGGGGATAACAGCCAAAGCTGGTATATAGATAGAATATAGATTGTCATTATTCACTTCTTTGGACTAGATTATTATTACATTAACAATATTTGACTATGTATTATAACACCTAGGGGAAAAAAGTAATGCATGAAAGCCACTCAAATGCTATTCAAATTCAAGGGTCAATCAGTAACGCTATTACAAAACTTGGTTAGACTGCAAGTGAACTTGGTTAGACTTCAGTTGAACCGACTATAGTATCATCTAGCTATGATTGCAATAGATAAAAATAGTTCTATAAATATAGCCTTATTGCTTTTATTGAGGGTCATTACAATTACAAAAATGTTTCTATTTAAACTCCTATTTCTTTTCCTGCTGCAGGGCCTTAGCCACATAGAGTTTTCCTAAGGACTGGCTACAAAACTGGGAGACTTGTTTGCAGTAATTGTATATCTGTCCTGATGTTATCATTGCATCCAGGCGGGGAAGGGGAGCAATTGGTTTGAACTGCTTGTTGATGTCCTCTTCAGGCAGTGGAGGCTCTCCCCTGGCTTGGCGCTGAGCATTTTCAGCAGCCTGTCAAAGCAAACAATTGTGGTTAGACTTAGGCATTTTATTCTAACTGTACAAATACAAGTGGGTGAAATGCTTGCTCTTAATATAACATATATATAAACTTAAGCTCAAAATGCTTAGTAATGAAGTTTGCTAGGGTAAAATTGTGTGAGGTTTGCCACTGCCACTACATATTCAACTCATGCCTTTTCCCTCCCCACACCTGATCTGATCTAAGGGTATCACCAGATGCACAGGAATCTCCTCCATGGGTCGTCAAAGCCGCATTATTTCTCATTTCAATTTACTTCTATCATACACACTGGGGAACCAGGTGGTTCTGTGGTACAGTGTTTGGCTCGTGACCAAAAGGTTGTGAGTTTGATCCTGGCTCATGGCAGCTTCTTGGTGAGAGGGGTAGCGCGCTCTCTTAATTTCTCACTTGGTCCATATGTGTTGCTTCACACATAATCCTCAGACATCTCATCTCTGTATAATTTCTCCTCTGCTACTGCCATACTCCATATTTCAGCCACATATAGTGCAGTTGGTACATCTACTCCTCCTTTCGGGAGGCAGTGGCCTAGTGGCTGGCGTGCGGGTAGATCAGCTCAGAGACCTGAGTTCAAGTCCCACAACGAGCTGGCCACTTTTCTTTGAAAAACTGCCGAGTGGCCAAAGATCACCCACATGCTGTCAACAATATCCTCGACTGGGACTGCAACATTAAATGCAACGAGGAGCTTCTGCAGGCAGCATGAGCCTTTTAACAAGAAACGATGCGTCACTTAAAAACTCTAACCAGCGCTACTAACGGGTGGAGGCCGACCATTCAAAAAAGCCTCCTCAAGCCTATCGGGTCCATAGGATTAAGTCATACTTAAAACCACTCACTTACACTCTTCCACTTCCATAACCCAGACTGTTCCCTCCTCCTCTCACCCACATCCATCCACTAACACTAATCACCTTCCTGTATTCAGCCTCTTTAGTCCTCACCAGTGGAACAAATACTTTCATATCCCTGCTCGTGCTCCCTCCTCAGAAAAATATTCCTTTTCCATATTCTATGTCTATCACTTTTAGCATAGATTTTATCATTATCATCACACCACTTTTTTTTTTTAATCTTTTCTATCCTTCCTTCATATACTAAATTATCATTATTATCAATGTCCTCATATAATTTAGTTTCTGCTAGATGTACAAGTTTTTTTCCTTTTTAAAGTGTCAACTCTAATTTTCCTGGTATCATTCTATCTATGTTTGTATAGATTACTTTCTTCCATTTCTCAATCTCTTTCATTCTCTCATCATTCATCTTCTTCAGATTGTCAATTTCCTTCCTTAACTCATTCTTTCCTTATTCCAGTCAATCTTTTCCTTACTCCATTCAGTAAATTTGGTTTCCTGTGTGTTGATATTTTTCTTTGTTTTCCTTGGTTTAATCTGGCTTTTCTGTTGCTGTAATCTTGCCTTCTTGTTTTCAGTCTACAACTTTGTACACTTACATAGTTCCTTTATTTCCAGTCATGCTCTTTAAGCACAGATTTTTCTTGCTCTTTTATTCCACATCATTCAACTTCACAACTAGTGGTCTGAGCCTAGTGTTCTCTGTTGCATTGTTTTACAGTAGTCTGTACTTGCTAATTCTGTGTACTTGTACCATGTACACCGGATTGTTAAGTACAGAACACTATCAACACTACACAGATTTGTTTACGTCTGTCTGGTGTCGCTTCCACCATCTTGTGTGTCTAGTCTAGGCTAACCCCCTTTAGAGGGATAACAGCCTGGTATATAGATAGATGGATGATTAAAATTATATTACACAATAATTGTAATTTTCCGTCCCCACCAAAGGCAAAAATAAGCAGAGAACTGAACTAGTGAACCAAAACAAAGTTAACAACTGACACTCACCAGTATAGTGTATCAGTATAGCAGTTAAAACTAATACCTTAGTTAAAAGTAAAACATTGTAGCTCCAACGTATTTAAAAGTTACAATTCAACATTTTCATCTACATCTACTTGACACTCAAGTTGAGGTATTTGTGAAAGTTGCTACAGCAACACAACACAATAGACAACACAACACAACACTGGTATAGTAATGTGAACTAAAATGGAATATAAGCTGGATAGCCAATTAATATGCAAATTTTCTTTCTGTTGCAATTGCAAATTTTGTAGGTACACAATGTTTATTTTGGACCCAAGTATAAAGAAACTGATTGGTTGATTGTCAAGTAGGCTTAGATGAACAGAAGTATTCACAATTGTAACTTATATGCCTAGATTCTTTATATATATTTTTTTCTTTATCAACCGTTGGTGCCAGTAGGCTCTATGGAGGCAAAGTTGGACTTGCCTCTTGCCTGTTATTTGGTGTAGGTTTTCAGATCGTTGAAGCATCATAATTCAATCAACAAAGTGTTCACAATTGCATAATTCATATCAACATACATTCACTTTAATATACCCGACTGTACCAAGGAATTCCTGAAAGTGATTCCCCAATACATACAATGAAAAAAGTGAATAATATGTCAGTAGGGCAGCACAATATTGCTGCAATGTTAAGAGTAACCAAGATTTACCAAATGGACATAATAATGAATAGGCAAAATTTTGAATGACAAACGGGTATCCTATTCTAAAAGTGGGAAATAATTTTTAGTATCTTAGTATAGAGAATAAACTGTACATCAAACAAAACAGATAAAGTCAAAACAAAAATAGTAACTTACTCTTTTCTGCATGAATTTGTGTTTATCCTGAAGCTGCTTGGCATTCTGACGTTGAAAGTTGTTGAATTTATTAGCTTCTTGGCTGAGGTCATCCACATTCTCCATGAGGCAGCGCAGTTGGCGGTCCAGGGTAGACATGGTGCCCAGGTCCAAAAATTGCTTCCCTTCACTCCCTGGCATCAGCTGTAACCATACACTCATGTTATCTATGGATGGACACAATCCCACACTACATACACTACCGAGTACACTTTGACATGTAAACAGTAAAACATAAGTATTAGATGGTCTGCCTACAACCAAGAAGAATTGCTATTAGGGGAGGGGGGGGAGAAAAAAAAAAAAAAAAAAAAAAAAAAAAAAATTCCATCCATATATTCTATCTATAACTCGTCCCACTCCCTCCAGGGCATGTCTACTCTATTCATGCACTTAATTGATGACTTTTCCACTCTTGTCACTCTTAATAAAATCATTCTCATTCCTTCTTATCACATGTCCAAACCACCTCAATGTATCATACTTTACCCATTAAACTATTCCTTAATCTATTCTCTTTGATTTTACACCCATGTCAAAGTTCTTGTATACATTATCACTGCTCTTTCTATCCCATCTTGACCATCCACACACTCCTCTTATGTCAAAAGAGGGACAGTCTATCAATATATCAGGCTGACATCCTTCTAGAGGGGGGTAGCCAAGATACACACATACACACACCCATACATACATACACATCCACTCCTCTCATTTAGCCCCTAGACCCCACACTGTGCAGAGGGTGAAGCATTAAGTAAGGAGCAGGGCATGGGTCATCTCGGGTCACCTCTGCCACTTCTCATGTCCCTCTTAGCTTCCGTACTTATATTCCTCCCATTCATAACCCAATTCAGTGTCCCTATGACTTGCTTTCCTTTCACTGCTCTATTTTATCTTCCATTTTATGAATCCATACTTGTAGAAAGTTGCTCCAAAGTACTTAAGCTGCCTTACTTCCTCAATTTCTACTATCCCTAACATGATCTTGGTCTCGTCCATATTTTGTGTAGAATTACTCTATAAGACTTCACAAAACCAAAGCATCCACCACTTTCTGCTACTCTCTGTTAACAGGGTTGTAATCCACAAAATTCATCCAAGTATTAGATAAACACAGTGACATCACACACCCTTGTCTCACTCCCACACCAATCCTAAAACTATTGCTTAATTCTGTCCACTCGTACAGATGTAACGACATTCTCATAAAACACCTTCATCCCCTCAAGCAGATGTCCACCTAGTCTACAGCTTACACATAACTCACAGGGCTTTCCTCTCAACCTTAATATATGCCTTCTTGATGTCCATAAAAGCAGCATACAGCCCTCCATCTTCCTCTAGATACTCTTCCACTACTGCTTTCATAGCAAAAATATAGTCCTTCCTAAATGCCCCCTGTTCTGCAGTTACATTGCTTTCAGTTATCTCTCATCCTCTCATTGAAAATCCAACCTTAATATAAAGATACAATGAAGTCTTTTCTTCAATCTTCTGGTACCTTAACTTGCTTCCATGCTTGCATAGCAATGTTTCCAAATAATCTTTCACTTCCTCCATTCTATCTCCTCTTAAAGCTACCTCATACACACACATTCATCCTATAAGTCACACATCTCTATTTCCTTCCTTTAAAAAACCATCACATTATTTTTCTTACTGATTGAGGCAGTGATAGAAATGTCTGGTATGTAGTACAAACAAATAGATTCACCTCCAAGGAAAAATAAGAAGGGCTTATTAACTTTTGAGAAGCAAACAATGAAATAAGAATTCATATACCAGTAACTGATTGACTCTTAACATACTGAAAATATTATAAAGCAACATTAAATAAAGACTTGCTGCATGAGCTAAGATGCTTGCTTGTAAACACTATACAAGAAGTTAAGGTTGGTAAGAAGCTGACCTCATACAGCTCTGTGAGTAAAGTGTTCACCAGGTGGGAGTTCTTGACAACAAGACGAATTTCCTGGAAGAGAGATTCAAAGCCAAGGCGTCCTTTCTTAAGAGCTTCAGGGGTGTAATCCCTTTCCTGCACAATATTGATGGCCTCAGGGGTAAGTCGATATGCTTTGATGGACAGGAATCCACGTGCTGTCTTGATAGGGTCTGAAACATATGGAACAGCTATTTTATGGATGTTATTCTCATTAATATTCATATTCTTATCACAATCACCATCTTTCCTTAATCAAAGATGATGACAAATAATGGTGTCCTGATAACTTGAGCTTCTTCATATTTTTTTCTTCTGTAACATTAAGGACTCAAATCTTATTTCTTTATAATATGGAACATCACCTTTCACTCTAAAAGTCACACGTTACGACTGACAGCAAGACTTATTCTATATCTTAGGTTTCAGTCCATTTGATCTCATGCCCACAACAATGAGTCATCAAAACTATCTGGTAACTGGCCAAGACTTAACTGTTATTCAATTCAAACATGTAACATCAACCTTCAACTAATTCCAATGATTATTCAACATCCCAAGTGGAGTATATATTGTACTACTTCACTTTGCTGACATCTCCATCTTTTAATGTTTCAATATTCACCAGCATCTTTGATTATCTATACTTTTTCCTAACCCACCTGGTGAATAAACCTTCAACTATAATATCCACAATGACCTGATCAGCTAGTGCAACACATATTCTTAACCATATTGGAGATGATCCCTCTCTTCCCTGTCGTCCACTATATAAATGAAAGCTTAGATCCTCTTACTCCATCCTTTCTTTAGTCAACTCTGAAACAGTCTTATTCTGTTTTTCCACCTTCCTGAGAGTGGAGTATCAAAACACCTCCACAACTACGTGAAACTGATGATTTTTACAAAATAAATCTTCAGTGTAAGCTCAAGGAATATGTTTGTTTTTATGCTATGAATTCCTTAATGACCTATACAAGTGCCACATGAGAATCTAAACATACCGTAGATAAGAACAACAGATTCCTCAATGCTGGTTTGGTAGGAAAATTGTGACTCCAGCAGCTGAGTGGTGATGAAGTTGCCCAATTGGGTGCTCTGGTACCACCCTACACTCAGGTGGTCCACATTCACCTTACGCAGGTGTCGCATCATTTCCAGCTGGTAGTCCTCTGTGGAAAAGAGTATCATACAAACACTTATAATGCATAATACAAGATCTATGAAAATATAACCTATTAATTTTCCTTACCTTCCAACATTAAACTCATTTTCACTTCTCTAATTAGATTTTTTTCTTATTATATGAGATGCACTATATTGGAGAAATAGATGTGGCAGTTCAGGGAAAGGAAGAGCAAGTGTACACAACACAACAACTGTCTTATTGAAACTGGCACAGTTTTAAGGATGTGGCAGAGCTGCTGTCTATATAGTTTTAACAAGTAAGGAAGGATAGATGCCCAGCATAACCCTGATACACTTTAGTATGTAGTGGTTCCTCATGATCCTCATTTTCATCTCCTATATTCATAATGGTCACGTTCCATGTTAGATACTGATTGTTAGATTTTAAGGTACAAATTGGAAGGGTTCTTCTAAAATGCATCTGTAAGCCTGCACAATCTGTTAACAATCCTTGCCACTGTCACCTCAGCAGAGCTCATTCAGCAAACTGAGGAAGGAACAACAAAGTATTCCATAAAAACTTCAGCTAGATGAACAAAATTTCAGGTAATGATTAATTAGATATCACATCCTGCCTGAACACACTTTGTCTACAAGTGTGGATTTTCTTCAGCTATTAGTCTGTAGTGTCTCCTACGAAGACAATCCTTGTAGTCAATATGACTGCACACAACTACACATATAAACATTGATATAAACAGCAGTTTTCCAACACTACAAATCCAAGATTAGCTTAGGTGAATATCCTAGTTACGGCTGTGAATTCCTCTAACAATCCTATGAAAATAGATAGCCTTCTACAAGAAAAAAATTAAGTTGGTGTTATTGGAATTACTCCTGTTGGCAATGCAATCACTTAGTTTTGTCTCAGAACTGATCTCTACTTCAATGAAATTTAAAAAATGAGAATATCCACAAAAATATATACTTCCTGGTTTTCAAATCACCGTAAAAACTGGTAAGTTCCCAAAACTTGACCATCCAGGTGGGCAACATTACTTACCCTCATCTACATCATCAGCATGGCGAGGAAAGGGGAAGCAGTTGGTGATCTCAAGACGTTCATCCACTACTAAGCCAAGCAGCACCCCTTGGGCCACCTCCGTGTTGCCAGCTCCCTCTTCATGGCAGTGCTTGATGATCTTCATAAGGGCCTGTCACGGGAAGAAATATGTTCAGCACCTGTGTCCATTTTCTATATAAGGCATCCTCAATATTCAGCAGTTCACCAATCATGTATTCTGGCTGTTCATGAATGTGTCCTATCCTAAAATAACAGCTGAAAAGGACAATTCTCTCTCTCTCTCTCTCTCTCTCTCTCTCTCTCTCTCTCTCTCTCTCTCTCTCTCTCTCTCTCTCTCTCTCTCTCTCTCTCTCTCTCAAACAGAATGAATAATGAAACGGCAATATAGTAAATATTTTGACGCCCACTAAAACAACTAAATTCAGGTAAGTGGGAATACATTGGGATAGGTTTAGTGGTATTATTAAAGTTTCTCTGCGAAGAACACCAGTGTAATATGAGGGGCTTTCCACACACTGCTTTATAGTGTTTTTTTAACATTGGAAATTAAATCCTGCGCTATCAATTTAGTTCAATAATGGACTGTGGGTGTCATGTGGGTGGTGGATCCACCTTATTAGGTTTGATTTGGTTAGGTTAAGTTTAGTTATGTTAGATTACAAAAAAAAAAATAAAATAAAATAAATAAATAAATAAATAAAAAGTGCCAAGCAACACAATAACATAGCAGGGTTTTTTTTTTTTTAATGTTCCCCCACCTCGTTTCGTCTACTTAGAATACCTAACCTAACCAAACCAACGCATATATATTTGATTCAAAATGTTCAGAATGACAAGCTCTAGCCTATGAGAGATGTAAAAACTGCCGCTGAGAGACTGGTGTACTTCTTACTTCCCAAGAATATATAATAAAATGGAAGAAAAATATACCAAAAATAGGAAACAATGAATTTAATATTTACCCAAAACACACCAGAAAAACTCGTGTTAGGATTCGTATTAACGAAGTTGACTTTTATGTGTCATTTTGACCCAAGTAACCGATACACAAGAGTTGAGGCTTAATGGAAGACATACATCAACAAAGATAAGTACTACATAAAGCAGGAAAGGAGATATGACAGCTAAGTTAATAAGAATCTTAACCAAAACTAATTTTCCCCTTTAAAAATTACTGAGAAACCTTTTTTGCAAATTAATAAAATTTCACATTTCTAATATTATAGGATACTATGGGGATTGTGCAAATTAATAAAAGTTAATTTGCAGATATTGGAAAAAAGATAAAAAATCAATAGGACAGAGTCTATATAAACACACCATAGATATCCTACACAAGAACACAACTCCAAGTATAACCTTAAGAGATTTCTAGATGCAGGTTAGGCATCTAAGGAGTCAAATGTTTAGTAAAAAGTTGCCATAAGGATCTTGCACTGGAAAACAATCAACACAGTCCAATATAGACTGGAAAACAACTGTAAATAAGTCAGTAATTAATGTCACGTCCATACCACCTGGACGCCGCGCCTAACATAACACTATGTCAATATGAAGTGAACTTGCATATTACTTGAATGTTATCAGCTTAGGAGACTCTCCATGTCTAACACACACTTCCTGTACTCACCAGACCCTCCAGCTGCACCACATTGATGTTACAGCGGCCAGTCTCAGCATTGTTCTTTGCACGTCCAGACGACATGTTGAATGTTGACCAAGAAGATTCACTCTTCTTCTTGTGACCTGTATATGTATTTTCTTCTTTCAATTTATTAGATACACTTTTACTTTCCATAAATTTCACTTGTGTTAATTTTTCTTTCTTTCTCTCTAGGTATTAGTTCTGCTTCACTCCAACAAACAGAAAAAAAAAATATCCGCCTGACATCAGTACGGTATCAATAAGCTATATAGATATCATTCCAGGTAGTTTATCATAAAACGCTATATTTCAAAAGTTTTACTGATACTTTTCTTTTATAAATACATTATTAGGTCTAGATATGGCTCTGCTCAAGGATTATATACAGATGATCCTTGCCTCTTGGCTTGTCAGGCTAGCTTCTTGAGTCACTGCTGTAATACTCACAGAAAACATAAGGCCTTAACTGTAACGAAACTAAATTTGATACAACCACACTGTCTGCCCCAATAGAAGTGTGTACGTACTGTACAATGTACCCGTTGCCACGTTAGCTGTGAAATTACCAACGCACAACATTAACGGGCTCTAGATAGGATAGCCCGTGTGTCCTCTAGATGAGGATTGAGAACACGATAGACAACCAATCAAACTAATTCATTCACAAGCCAAAGCGTGAGACAGAAAATGTGAAAGCAAATATCACTGAATCATTAAAGGAAAGTAAATAAAATAAAATATGTGGGAGGAATATAAAGAAAACTCATTTCGGTAATTTAGAAAAGGAAGACGACGATGAAGAGAGGAGAATACAAATGAATGAAATATGATGATGATCATCGGACTCATTGCGTCCACTACAGGACAGGACACCCTTTAACCAATATCTTCGTCTGCTTGGAAATAATTCTTGTTTTCGTAAGAATGTGCCATTTTTTCGACCGTGTGCATAAATTCTTCGTAAATATTTTCAAGACTGTTGAGGCCGCTATCATCCTCTTATGTCTCATAGGAAAAATTATGCAATTATTGTTCTGCTTCCGTTATCATTTCTTCTTCAGTGACATCCTCAAGTGCTTCAATCCTGCAAAACTTCAATAAACTTTTGGTCATTCCTTACTACTTTCACACTTGTGCACTTGTCCTTCTTTCACGTCGAGTTTCATAAAACATGTCCACATATTTTTCCCGTCTGTGTTGCATGGTCCCTTAAAAATCATTCCCTTTGTTGTCTTTCTCATGTTTCATCTTTTCTTTGTCCATTGAAAAGTTTTGGGTTTTTTTTGTGTGTCATCTACAGCTTGTCATACAGAAGACGTCCGTAGCTTCAAGATTCATCACTTCTAGTTTTTCTTCAGTATCAGGTGAAATTTCTTGAATATCGTTGTTCATTTCACTCAATATCTACATGTACTCCAAAACTCAATGTGCTACAGCTTCCACAGCAGTGTCTTCTTTTTTCATATGTTCGTGGGTGCCTTCATAAGCCTTTCATTTCTCCTGCGGCCAGCAACACCACCATCTATTCCCTTCCAGTTCATTCATTTCATTTAATTTCAGTTTGAATCACACGCATCATTTCTATTCTGTCCCGGTCATACTTCACACATTCTAGTACTACATGCTCTACCGTCTCATCCTCTCCCATGTCACACATCTGGCACACTTTGTTGCGAGACTCTGACCATCTGATCTGTAGTTCCTTGCATTCACATCCATACACTGTGCCCTAGCTTGGAAGAAGATCATCTCCCAGGCTTCTATCATACCATCTTACATACATTGGGGCCTCTTTCTCTCTGTACGATCCCAAAGTATTCTTTCGTTCCATCTCAGTCTTCCACTTACTCAGTCCCATACCTTTCACTGTTTTGTCTATCTCACTTTTCCACTTTCTCACATCCCACTCTAATCCTTCTTTACTTATGTTCATCACCTTCCATTCATACAACCAGCTGCTCTAAGTTGAAGGTTTATTCACCAGATTGGTCAGTGAAAGAGGATGAAAGCCAAAGCTGGTGGTGAACAATGAAATCCCCAAGAATGGAAATTTCAGCATAAGGAAAGTGAGATAGGATGTACCCCACTTTGGAAGTCAAATAGTTAAAGAATTTTACATAGTCAGAGAAATTAGGTGAGAGATATACAGCACAGATGTATTTAGTTAGAGAGTGACATTGAAGTTTTAGCCAGATAGTAGAAAATTGTGAAGATTCAAGATTGTGGGCACGAGAGCAAGTAATGTCGTTACGCACATATGCGCAACAGCCAGCTTTGGATTGAAAATGAGGATAGAGAAAGTAGGAGGGAACAGAGAAGGGGCTGCTGTCAGTAGTCACAGAAAACTGTGTTTCAGTTAGGAAGGGAAGATGAGGTTTAGTGGAGGAGAGATGTTAACATGTTGATATTATTAAAAAAGTGTAAGGCAGTAACTACTTTAATGCACAGTTAAGCTCCAACACTAACAATGAAAACTCTTCCTCCTACACACTCCTAGCTACACCCCGTAACGAACACATATTCTTATCAACTTACACGTATAATTCTAACACACCAAAATATTAGTCTATATCATTACTTTTTTCAATAATATACGACTCATGACCATTAACTACCATCATCACCATTAAAACAGTATGTATACATACATACTGTAATCACTTTAATTTGACTTATATATCATTAATAAGTGTTGAATAAGTCAAAGAATCGCTATAGTGATTCTTTGAATAAAGTAAGTATACTTACATTATTTAACTGAACAATGATAAAGGAGAGAGGACACGTCTACCCTCCCTGAAAGCCGGAAGGTGATTGAGGAAGCAGAGGCTTTGATAGTGTCACATTAAAACAATGGATGCAAATATTACATTTATTCTCATTATTTCATTTCAAAAAATGTTTCCCTTCAATTATCAACACCAAGAATAAAGAGAGAGGACTAGAATGGGATGGGAGGAAATGGAAAGTCGAGATTAACAATGAAGTCAAACAATTAGGACTGAGCAAGTGGAAGAATGAAATGATATATTGATCAAATAACACTGTAACCACCTTGAGTACTGTACATAGTGCAGTGTTACACTGTAACCACCTTGAGTACTATACATAGTGCAGTGTAACACTGTAACCATCTTGAGTACTGTACATAGTGCATTGTAACACTGTAACCACCTTGAGTACTGTACATAGTGCAGTGTAACACTGTAACCACCTTGAGTACTGTACATAGTGCAGTGTAACACTGTAACCACCTTGAGTACTGTAGGGGAGAGCGGGGTAAGATGAGCCATTTTTCGCTTTGTGCAAGTTATCTCTAAAACACAAGCGTAATGAATACAAATTAAAATATCATCTGAAAATTCTATCTTTCAAGCATACTTGAGGCCACTTTCAGCTTTAATTCTCCTTTCCTAATATCATGCCGGTCACTCAAAAATAATATCTCAAGTGGCTCAACTTACCCCATACATAGAGTAAGTTGAGCTATCCCATAGGGCAAGTTGTTCCATGCTTGGTTATTTTTTTAAATTATGAAAATGATGAAACAACAAAAGAAACAAGTTGAGTTGCATAAAAGAGATTAATCACATGCTGTGAAATACATAAAGGAAACCTATTATGACAGCAAGTATTTATTGTATATATTTTGGTAAACTCATAAGCTGATAAACAACACCTTTCTACTGACAATCCATGGAACATATCTGGCAGTAATTTGACATGATTTTCTAGATCCTTCTTTATATCAGGAGGAAATACTCTTTGTTTTAGGGACAATCCTGTATATAGCCAGTCGTTTTTTTTTTAATAGTCTATATATACTTAAAACATTTTCAATACGCTTAACAGTCATATTGGGTGTTACTCTAAAATTTAATACTCAGCTAGGCTTTGAAAATAATCTTTGCATGGCTCAACTTACCCCATCTTTGATTTGATAATATATATATATATATATATATATATATATATATATATATATATATATATATATATATATATATATATATATATATATATATATATATATATATATATATATCCGCGTATCACCTAATAACAGCATGCCTTGGTTTATTACTTATTTCCTGCAAATGCACTTAAAGTTATACTATACATGGAAGTTAAGAGGTCAGGTAATATCTAAATAATATATGAATAAACTTAGCACATACCGGTTTCATGAAATGAAATAAAAAAATTTTTTTGGGGGGACAGCTCATCAGCGTCTGGTGCTAGGCTTGAAACAATGTGGGGAGGATTGGAGTAGTGTTATTGCTTTCCCATATATGGCGTTAGTTCTCTGGTCCAGCTTTTCAAATATGAATAAAAGTCCAATTTTAAGAATTTTTGTGGATACGGGCTCAACTTACCCCATGGCTCAACTTACCCCGCTCTCCCCTATATAGTGCAGTGTAACACCCTCACCTGTAACCAACTCCACACTTGTCCACACAACACATTAACTCAAAAGTGGATCCGCATGTGTGAGCGAATATCCTTCTTTGTCTTGAAACATTTCTTATAAACATCACCCTTGAACTCCCTCAAGCCAGTGTCTAAACTTTTGTTTATTGAGATCAGCACCAGCAGCAGCAGCCGAGCCTGCAGATGGCGGACTGCTGAGCCATCGGGAAGCCAGGACTGCCCTCATGATCCGCCACATCCAGAGGGAATGACTGCTGGAGGTTTGAGCAGCACCTCCTCTCCTCCCCGCTGACTCACCACACCTCCCGCACCCACCCGGCCCACAAGCGACACAGGCAACTCACCGTCGCCACACCAACATACGCCACTTTAACCAAGACAAGGACAACCTCCTCACTGACAGGTTGGTGCCCGCATGGTATTCCTATGTATGATTTACTCTGTCTATGCACAAGCTTACAATAAACCTTAAACAAGCACGTACACACATCCACACAGACACACAGGGAACAAAATACATAACATTCAAAACGAAACATACACATTTTATTTTTTAAACTTACAATTCAATTTTTTTTTTTTTTTTTTTTTTTTATAGTAATGAATAAACTCGTAAGATTACTTTCGACTTGTATAACGCTTGACACGATGGTCGCCTCTTGATGCGTAGGACTTCGATGCTTCCCAAACAGTAGCTCGTCACCAGCACCACCATTCTCACCAACCTGCAGCTTGTGTGCCTCACCGGAAAACCTCAGCATCTTCTCAGCGTTAATTGTTATAAAGAAAAAGAAAGATTAGTACCTGATGCTCTATTGAAATACAAGTTGCAAGGCTCCAGGTCCCCTCACCGAAGTAAGTATTATCCCCTCAAGTGGTGGGGGGGAGGGGGCGGTATCACAGAGGCCAGTCTGCTCATTGTGGCCTGGTTTTGCACATGATAATACTACATTAACTGAAAGAAAAAGAATGTTAATTTTCCACCTCAAAAAGAAAACGAAAGATTAACTCCCATCTGAAAAATAAACCAGATTAATTCACACCTGAAAGGAAAATGGTCGGGTTAATCGCCATCTGAAAGGAAATAGGTTTCATTAACATCTAAAAGGAAAAGAATTTAATTTCCATCTGAAAGGAAACTGAGGGTTAAGTAACCCCTGTAAGGAAAGTGTGTTAGATATACCTAACATCTGAAAGACAAAGTAATGGTTAGTAACTAACCATTAATTTGCCTTTCAGGTGTTCATGAAGAAAACAGGATTTTTTCTTTACCTTCAACAATGACGTCTCTCATCAGAAGGCAGGTGGGCAGATCTTGATTTTATTCTTAACTCCTCTTGTTTTATGCCATTATTTCAGCAGAAAACACGATTTTTTTTCAATGCAACTCTTACACTGTTCTGCCAAAGAAAAGTTCAAATTAACATACCATTCTACCAGAAATTGTTAAATAATAGGGGTTCTACGTGTATAAAGCCACCACCAGGCACTATAATACTTACTAAATACATCACAGCACTCCATCGGTACTCCTCTCCCTCTATCTCATCGGCGCTGTGATACGCTATCAAGGGCATTGCTGTGGAATAATCTTTAAAATGAGTGCGTACCTGAAAGGCAAGCAGGGTTAGACGCCTAACAATCCTATCGCCCTAACTCCTAGGAAACCATATACCTGTACTCACTTAGGTAAAATGGGTTGCTCCAGCGCTGTCCCACGGCGTTTTGGTTGACCTGTGCATGCATGGGTACTTACTAAATGGACGAGAATGATGCTATGGGTGGAGGAACCGGTGACTTGATAAAGCACACAAAGCAACGCAACGCAACGCGACGCAACGCAACGCAACACCGCCGCACATCACAGTCAGACGCGGAATGATCCTGGCTGACCGGCGAGCCTACCGTCATTGCCTTGAGGTCTTTCCGAATCCGTAGTTGAGGCTCTGACTAACACATCCACGGCTCACACACTTACATTCATCATCATCACAATATAAGATCAGGTAAAATAAACGTGCGTTGTTATGCATCAAAGTGTTTAAAGTTATTAAAAACATGAAAATTATACCAAGCATGTTCCCTTCCAGACCCCCACCTCCCTGGACACTACCCACCCAACCCTCCTGATTCCCAGCCCACTGTTCGTTCATCGCTACTTGATGATGCTCTTTTTCCCAGTTACTGTTCATGTATATCCTTCCCAAAGCTATGTTTATGCTATCCAGCTATAATAATACTCCTTCCCAAATATACCTTCATGCTATCTAGCTGAGTGTTTAGATTAAAATAGATCTCACTGACGCCTGGCAGGGGAGCATCGTACCAGTAGTTCGTTCTTGTGTCGAAGCATGTGTTAGGCTTAAAGTTACAGTAACTTCCCACATGTAACACTGAAGATGTATCTAACGCAAATCCATGTTATACTCATGCTATAAACTTAGGAGTCTATGTCATCAAGGAGTACCAGGTAAACATCATGAAATGGGAGAGAGCAACGCGTGGGTAGAGAGAGACTTTGTAGAGTTATTGCTTCGAGCAGATCGTGACGCGGCGACACCTAGTTGAAGCAACCGGATGTGCCACCCAGCCCTAGGATACGTACCACACACCTCTACGACGGTAAACTTAAACACAACATGAGAGGCTTGAAACATT